>APFE031250066.1:134489-181753 GCA_000404065.3 Pinus taeda
TATAGATAGATAGATAGATAGATAGATAGATAGATATTTGTGCTAATATGATATTTGATTTGATGACCCTCATGAACAAGAGAATGCTATTGAGACATGATGATTACGATATATGAGCAGAAAAATATATTTCTAATCTATAGATAGCAAGACAGATCGAGAACACTAAGCTAGCATTTCACCCCTATCTGAGCTCCCAGGGTGAGGAATTGAGATGGATGGCTCCTAGGGTTGAGGGATCTCTAGATAATAGGGTCGTAGATGTTTCTCCCCTATTTGTCACCCATAGGGTTGGAGATGTTAACTCCCCTATCTTGGTCTATTTAGAGTCTACCCCAATTGACATCATACCCACAAGTTGGGCTTGTGGGGATACCGCTCCCCGTCTGGCCAACGGGTTGAGAGTGTACTTTGGGTGTACAAACCAAGCTTATTATGACACAGGTGTTCTACCACATGACTCTTGAGCATCATTCTTGGGAAGATCGATGGGAAATACGATGGGTTGAGATGTGATCCCCTATATCACCTATTGCTCGATATGGGGTTGTAGATATTTAGCTCCCCCATGAGTGATCCAGATTTAAACAGGAACGCAACAAATCATAGATATAACCATAAATATAGAGATTCAATAGAAATAACACTTCCTTTGATTAATATCAAATATTGAAATATGCTTACAAACAATATGGAAACGAGACTAGCTCATCAATGATAGCTAATCTCTAAGAAGAGATGTGGTGGCTACATGCCTCTGAACAACGTTACAATGAGGCTCAAGGTCCTTTTTATTATTTAACAATAAGAGAAAACCCTAACCCGAGGATATGTAACACCAAGAGTTTATGGGCCCCGTTGGGGTTAGTTGGGTAGCCAACTTCCCGGGGTTGTGACTTGGTCATATTATCTTTGTTTGTTGCATATGATACCCCATTAGAAAGATCTCTCTGAGTACTACGATTAAAAAAAAAACACCTAACAAAAGTTGTTGGTGGTATATTGCCAAAAAACCGTTGTTTAGGGCCTCAAAACATCTCTGGAAGTTTAGGACCCGAAAAAATTCTAAAAATAGTAAACTCTGCTACAATTAAGGAAATAGAAAAACTGAAAGAAACAATGGTGGTGGTCAAAGTGGAATTGGCGGGTGGCCACCAATATCCACTTGGATCATTCCTCTCCCCTTAAGAAACAATGATCCCCATTGCGTTGAGTGCCTCCATGAGATGGGGAAATTTCTGTTGAGCTTGGTCCCTGGTGAGTTGTTCTGCAATCTCTGATATGTCCAATAATGGTGGCAAGCATGGTCGAGGGAGGTCCACATTGAACACTCAGTGCAAGCCAAGGAAAGGGGAACGTTTTTCTCCAAATCATTGTTTCCCACGTCTTTGTTAACGGTGTAAGGACCATATCAGAGTGGTTTGAGGTTCCGATGGGCTCTGGTAAGGCATTGTTTCTGCAAATGCAACCAAATTTTGTCGCCCACATGAAACTTGTGTGACACCTGATGTTGTTCATGTTGCTGCTTGTACTTGGAATTTTCCATAATTGAGTAGCGATATATCATCCCATTGGGTAGAGGTGCTCCAGGAGTCAGATCGAACGAATGTTTGACCTCTCAGTGTAACGGTACACTTGTGGGTGAGGAGAAGATGTTCTTGTATTCTTTCATGACCATATCCATCTGCTGCTACTGCGTGTAGGAACCCTTCCTGAGGGTCATGGATGTGGCGATGATCTTCCCCTTACTTTGAAAGCGAACCAAAAAGAAAATAAATTTCCTAGTCTCGAAGATGATCTTACTACTTTCCTTAGCAGAGATCAAAGAGGTGACAGTAGGTGGGGCTACCTCCGGTATCTTGAATAATGTATTACCCAAAGAAATAATCACAAAGAGAGGTCTAGACTCATATATAGCATGTCTCTTCCACAAGTATGGTTCTCCTAATAATACATCACAAACATCCAGAGGAGCAACATCACATAATACCTCATCTATGAAGGGTTTTATGCTGTAGGGAAAGCGACACTGTTGACGGACTTAGAGATATCTTCCTTGGTGAAGCCAATCGATGATGTATGGTTGTGGGTGCGGTATGGTCGATAGGCACAACTACTTCACAACCTATGCTAAAATGAGGTTCTTTTGGCTGCCACGGTCGACAATGAATTGCAACGGTGAACCGTTCACCCACATTTGTGAGTGGAAAAGATGCTCCCCCTCCTCTGGATCTTCTGAATCATTTTTTTGGATCTTGGTGGTGGCAACAGTGGTGCTTGGCTCTACATCAATGATCTTATTCCCTTTATCATTCCTCTTTTTGGATCCTGACTCAAGGTCAGAACATGCATATGATTCTGAAGCCTTCAACTCAGCCACCAATGACTGCTTGGTTTGACACTCACTTGTGTCGTGAGTGGGGCTCTTATGGAACTAACACCACTTTCCTATGTCCTTTCTTGACTTTGTGGTTTTTTTATTTTCTTGTGGTTTCAACAGGTTGTCTTGGGTCACCCTGCCTTAGCTTTGTCCTTTGTTCTTCGGATTCGTAGATCCAAAGTCTCACTTCTTTTGTTTCAACTTCTGCTGAATCTTGACAGTGTATCAGTATGCCATGCTGAGCGAGGATATGTCTAGGAACTCCATCTCATCCTCGATGTACCTATGTAGGCAGTCGTAGTATTTGAGTACCAAATGCCTCTCAAAATCCTTGATACCAAACTTTGTGCGGAGGGTAGTACTGCAGCGTGGTCCACTTTATGTATTTATCCTCATAGCTTTCGAAAAGGTAGTATTTCTCCTTGATGGTGTCCTAGAATGAATTCCAAGTGGGTGCGGTTGAAAATAGTGAGGTTGTAATTTCATCCTTCTACTCGCAATAGGTTTCCCACCAGTTCTTGATGTGGGCGGTTGCTTTGAGAAGTGAAAAAGTGATCTTTTCTCGACTGGAAAAATCATGAATAGAAAAATATCCTTCTAGTACATTTAACCATTTATCTATAGTGTCTGCATCTATTTGACCCTCAAATATGGGAATGTCAAAATTAACTTGTACCTTAAAGGGTGTGGTTCTTCCAAAGTAGCTGCTGGAAGTAGATACATCGCCCCTGGGTAGTCGCTGAAGGATCTAGGAAAAGTTGTCCATCATCGCGTTCCTTTGTCGCTCGAGGGCTTCTTCGGGCAATATTTTGATAGGATCTCCTACCCCCTCATCTTTCTTTTCTTCTACCATGGGAGGCCATCGAGATTTGAAAGGATAGTCTTGCAAAGGTTCGACAAGTTCAAGCCCTAACTCCTTATATGCCGACCTTGTTGGGGACATGCAAAGAAAAACAGAGAAAGAGTAGACATCTCTGATTCCATTGATCCGAATTTAAACAGGAATGCAACAAATTAAATATATAACCATAAATACAGAGATGTAGTAGAAATAACACTTCCTTTGATTAATATCAAATAATGAAATATGCTTACAAACAATATGGAAACGAGAGTAGCTCGGGGATGGTAGCTTACCTTTGAGAAGAGATGTGGTGGCTACATGCCTCTGATCTGCGTTACAATGAGGCTCAAGGGCCTTTTTATTATTGAACAATAAGAGAAAACCCTAAACAACCAAAACCCTAATTTGAGGAGATGTAACACCAAGAGTTTATGGGCCCCTTTGGGGTTAGTTGGGTAGGCAACTTCTCGGGGTCGTGACTTGGTCATATCATCTCCATTTGACATGCATGATACCCCGTTGGAAATATCTCTTCGAGGACTATGAAAAAAAAAGTAAAGTAATATAGGTCGTTGGCAGTAGATTGCCAAAAAAATTTCATTTAGGGCCTCAAAATGGCTCCAACAGTTTAGGACCTGAAAAACTGCTAAAAATAGTAAATTGTGCTACAATTAGGGAAACAAAAAAACCGAAAGAAACAATGGTGGTGGTCCAAGTGGAATTGAGAGGAGGCCACCAATATCCACCTGGATCAATAAGATTTCGAGTTGAGATGTGCTCCTTGATGTGATTTTTGGGTTCATATATGCTCCCTTATTCAATTCCAGGTTGAGACTAAGGTCCCCAATGTGGTTTCAGGTTTAGATGTGATCCCTGATGTTGTTTTGGATTGATCTAGTCTCTCTGATCTTGATGCAGGTCATAGAATTGGCTCCTCATTGATCTTTCCTTGTTAGTATCATTGGGATACCCACTGGAAATGATTCACAGTGGTAGTAGTGGATGCCCGATTAATAGAGAGTTGTAGAATGAGCTCCCCTCTGATATCAAGTTCTTCTTCTTTTAGATTCGATAATATTCAACATATGAGCATGGAAAATCAAGAGATAATCAAGAATAAGTAAGGGATGAGCATTGACAACATTTGATGTTGAGATACTTGAGATTGGATATGATTTGATGATAGGATATTTGTGATGATTACATGATGCAATTGGAATTTCTCCCTAGTTGAGAGGGAGTTTTAATTTTGTAGCGCAATGAAAACTTCCAACCATTGGAAAATATTCCTCTTTTCGAGAGGACCAATTTTGACTATTGAAGCACTCAATTTGGATAAGGGAAAGTGTATTATTGAATTAAAGCCAACATGTGCACATTTGATCACGTTGGCCCTAAAGAAAATTCGACACACTTGGAAGGCTATAAATAAAAATAACCTCAACCTTATTTGGACATCATCATAAGACATTCTTCTATTCTCTTCCTTGGTTTTGGCTCACAAAGGTATGAGGCAAGTTCATGGAAATTAGTTGGCACAGGTCCGAGATTACAGGGTCCGAATCTCATGCACACTTCTAGGGTTTTGGGTCACAACAATAGGCTTGCCAAATGAAATTTTCGACTATAGTCGCAGGATTTCAGGCTCAAGGTAGCGAATGGAAGCTCTTACTCGTATGCATGTCTCTTCCTCCATGCGACTGGAATCTAAAGTTTGATTTTTTAGTTGACCGAAGTTTTCGCCAGTTGACCGCATAGTTCGACAGTTGATCATAGACAATGACAATTGATTACAGGCCAAGGGAAATTTTAAGGATAGGAATTTATCTTAAATTTTAGAAGCCTTGGCAAATATTACTAGCCCCTAACATGGAAATTATAAAATGTTTGGTGACATTTTTGGTAAAAATATTCAAATTTACAATGATTTTTATATAGCATTTATAAAAATTTGGTGATTTTTCAGGGAAAATCATTTTATATTATAAAATTTGGGCGAATCATTTTAAGGAAAAATGGAAATTGCCGAATATTTTGTTTTGGAAAAAGCATGGAAAATTAGCCCGCCTATGAATATTAGCCCCTAAAATTTTCCCTATTACGTGCTCCTAAATCAGGGTTTTGATTATTGGCATGGTTGGGTTCATTTCATGGATATTGTTTAGTTTATTTTTGCTGGATAGTTTTATGGGTAAAGATATGCGTCATTGTATCCTCTCATTTCTAAACCAT
The DNA here is from genome assembly GCA_000404065.3 of Pinus taeda. Taxonomy (NCBI): domain Eukaryota; kingdom Viridiplantae; phylum Streptophyta; class Pinopsida; order Pinales; family Pinaceae; genus Pinus; species Pinus taeda. The sequence continues at coordinate 139,946 of APFE031250066.1, forward strand.
TCAATGAAAATATAATAAGAAGAAGAATTTGAAAGGGTTTCCCCATAGTGGGTTTTTCCGTGGTCTTCGACCAATCGTGGTGTCTCTATGTGTGAATACTTTTCTTCTATTGTTCCTTTATGTTTCGCTGCATTGATGATGATATTGTTCTTTCTACATAGTTGCATATGTCGTTGAATAATTATTTAAATATGAATAATGATATGATGCCATGGGGTGAATTTAAATATGGAAATAATGAAATGCAACTATCAAAGCAAAAACCAATATAGCCCTAAAAAAAATTAACAATGGGAGATAGAGTTCATATATGTGAGTGTACAATCCTTTAGAGAGTAGCCAAAGGGTGCAAGGCTTTTGACCCTTCAACCTTAAACCCTAAATGATATAAAAAAACCCTTGAGCTCAAAAATTGACTCTCATTCTCCACCATACAAACAACAAAAATCAAATTTCAAATCATTTTATATAAAATGAATAGCTAATATATATGGGATTATAATGGTGCCAATACCTAATTTATAATTGATAATTACTCATGAAATATTTACATTTTTTCATGCTTTTAGGATAAATAGTTTAATCCTCTTTTAAAACAATTATGATTAAATAATATTTTTTCATGTTAACTATCTTTTGACCAAAACCAAATCAAAGTCAATAAGCACAACCTTTTTCTTTCTTCTAATAATTGATTTTCGTTGCATCTTTAAAAAATTCAAATGAAAAATATTCGTCTTCACACTCTCTTTGCCTAAGTCTAAGTGAAGTACAATGTTATTTCTCTTTCTAATTTGTTTTATCCAAGTCCCTAGAATTGAATCTAAATGAATGGCATAAAATTGTAGCCTATCTTTCTTATTATTCCTTGTTGCAGGCACAAATGGGATTATAGTAATCGAAATGGTGGGGTTAATATAAATTTCAGCTTCTTATTGTCACGAGTGTCACAAATTACCAAAGTTTTTAGGCTCTTTGATAGAGAAATTTATTTTTTTCCATCTTATTTGGCCTCTTCTCGAGGCAGGGGGCTATAACCATATGTTATATTCATTTATTTCCTTAGAGTTTTGAACTAATAAACTAATGCTAACATTAGTTCTCAAATATTTACTATTTAAGAGGAAAACATATATATCTCATTTCTTGTAACCCAATTGCCAACACCAACATGTTGTATTGTTGGTATGTTAGCCATCTGTCACAACTACTAATCCCCAATGTCAACGTCTTTTCTACATGTTATGCATCTGTCGCATATGTTAATCCCCTCTTTGAATTGAAACGGTTGCAACCCTGCATTGAGTCGAAACCCTCCATTGACTTGCAAAGCTCTACCTTGATTCTAATCCCCTATTTGAATCATCCGCTGATTGAAGCTCTATTTGAAGCTCAGTTCAAAGCAGCTGCAACCCTCCATTGAGTCGAAATGATCCATTGAATTGCAAAGCTGCAACCTGATTCTCCTATTTGAAGCTCAGTTCAAAGCTAATATTTTCTCGAGTCAGCAAGCATCATCTGAACCTCGAGCAATAGAGCTAATATTTTCTTGAGTTAACAAGCACATCATTAGAACCTGGAGCAACAAGTGTTGCAAGTAAAAAATAACTGGATTCTTTGTTATCATTTCTCGCACACTGAAAATTTTCAAATAATTCCAAAACTAGTTCGTTATACTATCTTTGTCCCCTCTGGTCCTCCCGAATATTGGCAAAATAGAGTAAACCATAGATCCAAAAGTTTCTTAGAATTACCTGATTGTTCTACATCAAACTTATTTCTGCAACTATAGGGGATGATAGTGCTCAGATATTGCTTCTTGGTTTGGACTAAATAAAATTTCCATCTATGGAGACTCTAAAGTCATTATCAACTGGGCCAACATCTGTTGCAATCTTTAGGCTCTTAACCTTCTCTCATGGTAGCAGTGGATCAGGAATATATCTATTTCTTTCCTATAGATATCCTTCTCATACATTTATCGTCAACACAACAAGGAGGTTGATAGTTTGTCAAAAAATGGTGTCTCTGCCTCTCTTGGCTCAATCCACTTTTAGGAACTATCCTTAGACACCATAACTTGATTAGGACAGATTTATTTTGAGCTCCTATTCATATTTTTTATGTTGGGATCTTTTGTTTGTTGGGGCTTTCTCAAGCAGATGACTTCTGATAATCGATGTTGACAGTCTCTTTCTTTGGAAGCAGAGAAGGTTTTTGTTTCTTCCTACTTTGATTTCCCAAAAATCTCTTTCCCTAGCAATGGTGCTTCCACAAGTATGGTTAACCTAATAATAAATCACAAATTTCGAGAGGATCAATGTGACACAATAGCTCATCTGTGAAGGGCTTGATGTTGTAGGGAAGGCGACACTGTTGGCTAATGTGGAGATCTCGCCCTTTGTGAAGCCACCCAATGGTGTACGACTACGAGTGTAATGTGGTTGGTAGGCCCAATTGCTTCATGACCTCTACTGAAATGATGTTCTTCTAGCTCTCCCTATCGATAATGAACTACAACAGAGAATTTTTCACCCACATATGTGAGTGGAAGAACCGCTCCCCCTCCTCTGTATCTCTGAGCTCAACCTTTTGGATCTTGGTGGTTGTAACGGTGGAACTAGGATTTGCATTGATAATTTTCTTCCCCTTGTCATTCCCCTTATCATTTTCTAACTTAGAGTCAGAACATGCATTTGATTCAAAATCCTTAAGCTCAGCCACTGGTGACTTCTTGGATCGACACTCGCTTGTGTTGTGAGTGGGGGATCTTATGGAACTCACACCATTTCCATGTGTCTTTCTTTGTTTTTGTGGTGTTGTTATTTGTTTGTGGATTCTACGACTTATCCTGAGTCACCTCTCCTTGGCTTTTTCCTTTGTTATATGGTTGTGGGGTGCCTTTCCCTTGCTTTAGATTCACAAATCCAAAGTCTTGCTTATTTTGTTTAAATTTCTGCTCGATCTTGACTACGTACTGATAGGTAACGCTAAGTGAGGAGATGTCAAGGAACTTCATCTCATCCTGGATGTAATTTTATAGATAGTCATGGTACTTGAGTACCAAATTCCACTTAGAATCCTTGATACCCAACTTCGTGTGAATGGTATGGAAAACATTTGTGAACTTTGACACATCTTGGTCCCTTTCATGCCACAGCATAGTCCACTTTATGTATTTATCTTCATAGCTCCTGATAGGGTAATATTGTTACTTGATGGCATCTCAGAAAGAATTCCAGGTGGGTGTGGCTGAAAACAGTGAGGATTCCCTCTCATCCTTTTGTTCACAATAGGTTTCCCACTAGTCCTTGACATGTGGGGTGACATTGAGGAGTGAAAAAGTAATCTTTTTCCGATTGGAAAAGTCATGAACTGGAAAATATGCTTCCAATAGATTTAACCATCTATCTACATCATTTACATCTATCTGGCCTTCAAAAATGGGAATTTCAAAGTTAACTTGTACCTTAATAGGAGTGGCATCTCTAGAGTGGATACTAGATTAGATGTGTCGCCTGTGGGTACTTGTCGAAGGATCTAGGCAAAGTTATCTATCATCGGGCTCCTTTGTCACTCTATGGCTTCCTTGAGAAATATTTTGAAAGGATATCCTGCCCCTTCTTCTTTTTTTTCTTCCGCCATGGGAGGTTTTCAGGGTTCGCAAGGTTGGTCTTACAAAGGTTCAACTAGTTCAAGCCCTAACTCCTAATACCCTGACCTCATTGGGGCCATGTAAAGAAAAACATAGAAAGATAAGATCATTCTGATACCATTGATACAGACTTATGCAAGAATGCAAAAAAATAAATACATACACATTAACACTGAGATGTAACAAAATAAAATTGTATTTCATTAATATCAAATAACTAAAATATGCTTAGATAGATAAATGGAAATAAACTAGCTCAGGCAATGGTATCTTATCTATGAGAAGGGATGTGGTTGTTACATGCCTCTGAATTGTGTTACAATGAGGTGCAAGGGCCTTTTTATATTGAATAATAAGAGAAAACCCTAACCCTAGGAGATGGAATGACAAGAGTTTGTGGGCCCCATTAGGGTTAGTTAGGAAGCCAACTTCCCGGGGTTGTAGCTTGGTCATATTATCTCTATTTGGCACGTATGATACCTCATTGGAAATATAACTCCAAGTACTACAAGAATTACTGTAATCCTAGCCATGGGCCTGTGAGACCTAAAACAACTACTGCTTAGGAGGTAAAAACTGCTTCGAAAATTCAAGACCTAAAAAAGTGTTAAAATAGTAAATGCTACTATAGAAAAGGAAACAGATGAAACCAACTAGGGGTCTAGGTGGAATAGGCGAGTGGCAACCAATATCCACCTAGATCAGGTCAAGTGTTACGTTTGTAGAAATCATTATATGAAGTAAGCTTCCTGAGCCTAGTATGTATGTATTGACAGTCATTTGGTAAAGCCACGAAGATGTGCCCATCCATACCTCTACTTCAAAAGTGGTCCAAGGTATGACTTTGATTTTGGTTTTATATACTGATGGTCTATTCTTGACAAGTAATGAGACTCTAATTCTCAAATTTAGAGGGATATGGCCTTTAAAGTTCAAAATGAAGAATCATGGCATGATGAATTATGTTCTAAAGTTGGGAGAAGAAAAATCTATATCATGAAGCTAATGAAGAGTTGTTGGAAAATGAAAATGCAAATCCTTGGACACTTTGATTGAATTTCAATAAGTTATGAAGAGATGTTATTAAACCTAACTTGCCAACTGACAGTTGATTGAAGCATTGATGTATCGTGTGAACACCCATCCGTATACATATGTTTTTCATAGAACAACTTGAGTGAATGCATGATTGAGTCGCTACATACACATTGAGTTGCCGTTGAACAAACCTCAAGATATTTTTATGGGACAATAAATTTTTGGTTTGAGATATTCTTTCTATGATATGCAACTGCATGAATGTAATAATATGAGCACATCTAGGTGTTTCCTTAGTATGATATTTTCCATGATCATTTTGATGAAAAGACCATAACATGAAGCATGATTGAGATTCAGTACGATGATGACTGACATGGCTAGCTATGAGTTAGGTTGAACAAGGGGATACATTATGACAAAAATGAGTAGGATCTGATTGGCATAGAATCCTAAGATATATTTAATCAGATCTATTGTACAAGACAAGGTCAGGCTTGCAGTTACTTCCTTCGTGAGATGGAGGATGAATATGGTAACATTTTTATGATATATATATATAATATATATATATATATTAATATATAATATATATATATATATATATATATATAATATATAATATATATATATAATATATTATATATATATATATATATATATATATATATTTCAAATATGATATTTGATTTGATGAGCTTCACGAACATGAGACTACTGTTGAGACATAATTATTACCATATATGAGAATAATAATATGTTTATGATCTATAGAGAGTCGGATAGATCAAGAACACTAAGCCAACTCTTCCCCCATGTCTAAGCTCCCAAGGTGGGGGATTGAGATGGAGGGATCTTGGGGTTGAGGGATATCTGGACAATATGGTCGTAGATGTTTCTCCCCTATTTTTCACCCATAGGGTTAGAGATATTATCTCCCCTATCTTGGTGTATACAGAGTATACCCTAGTTGGCATCATACCCACAAGTTGGGCTTAATGGCAATACCACTCCTCGTTTGGCCAATGAGTTGAGAGTGTACTTGGGTGTGTACAACCCAAGTTGATTATGATGCAGGTGTTCTACCACATGAATCTTGAGGATCGTTTTTCGAAGATTAGTGGGAAATAGGATGGGTTGAGATGTGCTCCCCTATATCACCTATTTCTTGATATGGGGTTGTAGATGTTTAGCTCTGCCATGCGATTCTGGGTTTATATCTGCTCCTCGATGTGATTTTTGGGTTGAGATATGCTCCCCTATTAAGTTTTGGGTTGAGACTAAGATCCCCAACATGGTTTTAGGTTGAGATGTTGATGTGAGTAATATAATTGGCTCCCTGTTGATGTTTCTCGGGTAGTAGCATTGGGATCCTCACTGGTAGTGATTTTGGGTGGTAGTGGTGGCTCCCTGAAGAATATAGAGTTGTAGAATGAGCTCCCCTATGGTATCAAATTATTCTTCTTTTAGATTTGACAATATTCAGCATATGAGTAGGGAAAACCAAGAGATAAGCAATAATAAGCAAGAGGTGAGCAGAGATGAGTAGTGACGACATTTGATGATGAGATAATTGAGATTGGATATGATTTGATGATATGATATTTGCGATGATTACATGATGCAGTTGGAATTTCTCCCTAGTTGAGAGGGAGTGTTAATTTGGAAGATCAATGAAAAATTCCAACCATGGGACGAGATTCATCTTTTCGAGAGGACCAATTTTGACTATTAAGGTGCTCAATTTGGACAAGGGAATGTGTATTTTTGAATTAAAGCCCACATGTGCACATTTGATCACGTTGGCCATAAAGAAAATTAGACATGCTTGGAAGGCTATAAATACAAATGACCTAATTGGAAATCATAATAATACATTCATCTATTCTCTTCCTTGGTTTGGTTCGCACAAGTCTGAGGCAAGTTCACAAAATTGGTTGGCAAAGGTCTGAAGCTTGCACATGCTTCTAGGGTTTTGGGTCATATTGGCAAGCTTTTCAAAGGAAATTTTTTATTGTAATCATAGGATTGCATGCTCAAGGTAGTGTTTGTAAGCTCTTAGTTGGATGCATGTCTCTTCCTCCATGCGACTGGAATCTAAAGTTTGATTTTTCAATTGACCGAAATTTTCACCAGTTGATTGCATAGTTCGACAGTTGACTGTAGATAATGATAGTTGATTATAGGCTCCTGAATCAAGGTTTTGATTATTGGCATGGTTGGATTCATCTCATGGATATTTTTTAGTTTATTTTTGGTGGATAGGTATATGGTTAAAGATATGGATCATTGTACTCTCTATTTGTTGAATCATTCAACAATGTTGGAAGTAATGCTTCCATGACTTCCAAGTTGTCCTAAGTTGTATTGTGTGAGTTCCTAGGTTAATAGGTGTACTAGCTATTTAGTAATCTAGATCCACCATTCTCGGATCTAGAAAGATCTTGTATTCCTATATATGTAATGTTTGTGAGATCAATAAGATATATTGTGTTTTGTGTTGTGTTTAATGGATCTCTCTTTTTTCTCTCTATTTTCTAATACAATCTAATTAAAGGAAGTATTTGAAAGGGTTTTCCCCATAATGGGTTTTGCCCTAGTCTCCAACCAATATTGGCATCTCTATGTCTCAATGTTTTTCTTCGATTGTTCCTTTATGTTCCGCTAGATTAATGTTGATATTGTTCTTTATACATGGTTGCATATGTTGTCAAATATTGATGTAAACCTGAATAATGATATGATGCCATGGGGTGAATTTAAATATGGAAATAATGAAATGCAATTATCAAAGCAAAGAAAAATTAACAATGGGAGATAGAGTTCAGATATGTGAGTTTACAATCCTTTAGAGAGTAGCCAAAGGGTGCAAGAATTTTGACCCTTCACCCTGGAACCCTAAATGATATAAAAAACATTTGAGCTCAAATATCAACTCTCACTCTCCACCACACAACAATAAAAGTCAAATTTCCAATCATTTCATGTGTGTGTGTGTGTGTGTGTATGTGTTATTAGTTGCATAATATGAATAGATAATATATGTGGGTTGATAATGGTGCCAATACCTAATTTATAATTGATAATTACTCATATGAAATATTTAAAAAAAATCATGCTTTTAGGATAAATAGTTTAATCTTCATTTAAAAAAATTATGATAAATAATATTTTTTAATCATAATATTAAAACTCTTACTTCATGAGGAGTGGTAGGGTGAAGCTCTTGCTTCACAATTCGAACTACATTTCACCCTCATCGCTTTCATGGTGACATTGTTGATGGGTAGTGTGTGGTACTTAGATAGTGGAGCCTCATTCCATATGACCGACAACAAAGAGTTCTTCAGTGACTTGGAGGAGAAGGACCTCTAGATGCACATCGAGATGGGAGATGATGGGAGGTATAGCGCGATTGGCATCGATACTATTACATTTCAAAAGGATTCTGGTTCTCCTAACACATTAAAAAATTTCATGATGCAATGAGTGCTAAGTGAACTATTCAAAAATCATGAGAAATTAGTCAGTTACGACTACCTCTCATGGAAATGGTCATCCGTGAATGACTTAAAAATAACGCAGTTGAATCCCAAAATGATATCAAAAATTTCATGATGTTCCAGGTTTGAAGAAGAATTTGGTTTCAGTTGCCATGTTCGAGGATCATTACTACGATGTGATATTTAGAAAGGGAAAGGATTCCCTTCATCGCATTATCTCAGGATAGGTGAAGCGAACTGGGGTTCGGGTGAAGAACCTCTACAAATTGGATGTAGAATATTGCGTTGCTTTAAGCACAAAAGCAGAGAAGGTGTAGAGCCAAGACATCGGTAAGTTGTGGCATAGAAGATTGGGTCATTTGCACCATGGAGCTTTGAAGATCATGCAACAAACTTCTACAGGAATTCCCAAGGGTACACTAGAGTAGAGAGACACATGCAAAGGGTGTACATGGGGGTGTACACCAAAGATTCCTTTCATGATAAAGACAGTCGAGCGTAAGAAATCCTTGATAGACTAGTTCACTCAGATGTCTATGGACCGTTCTCAACAGCATCCACGACCAAGCACAGGTATCGTTAGCTCTGCTATACAACAAGGATTTTCTATGGTCAAAGACAGGCTTGGTCTGCTTCATTGTGCTCAAAAGGGTTCAAGGCATACACAGGGGCCGCTTCATTTAACAGATAGCCACATCCTATCGCAAGAGGAGAGCCCTTGGAAGGGCAGAAATACACTATTGGGAGGCAAAAACACTCCAAAACCATGAAAAAATCAGAATCGCAGGCTTAACAGTCCAAATGCACGACAGTCGTTCGATCAAGTCGATCAATGGTCCAGATATAATCGACGGATCACATCGGCAGATCTGATCGGCACAGGCAGACAGTCACAATCGGCGCAGACCATGGGGCGATGATGATGGCGATCAGCGATTAAACGAGTACCGTTGATTGCATACGCGGATCAACGGCCCAAATCACATCGGTGCTATCACAGAGGAGGACTTATGGAGGGGCACAGGTCACTGCTAATCACCGATCACCGATGATCAGATCGGCAGGTCGCATAGGTAAGAAGCACATGTTCTGTTATATATAAGGCCCGGGGAATGTGTGATCAATGATTTCGATCGCATTGCATCACTGTATCGCATCGGCGGAAACCAAAAGGGTAGGTTTTTAACATATGCATACAGTGTGACCGGATAGCTGGACCCGAAAGGGTTTCAGAGTTAAAATGTAGATTTTTTTAGTTCCGCCAGTGCCCAACTTTTAATGTATTTTGTTGTTCAAACGGAATATGAAGGAACACACGGTAACACTGATAGAGATGAAGCCCGAACCCAAAAGGGTCTAGGAAGTGAAACCTATAATATTTGAAGTCCGGAGGGGGCCCATTTGCAATATATTTCCAATGTTTTTTGCGGATTTCCAAATACAAGGAAATACACAGGCCCGAAGACCATTTCCATTATCTAACAAAGGACAGAAGATAGGGATAGAGGCCGGAAGGGAAATAGAAAGAGACACAGCATGCTTAACACAGCCACAACAACAGAATCAATCATGGGATAGGCAGTGCAGCCCATCCCAACAAACAGAATGATTGTGGGGCATCTGGCATGAGAGAGCTCCCTGCCAATGCAGCCTAAAATATCTGAATATGGTTAGTCTTCTGTTAGAAGAAGAAACCACCAAGCCATGCTTGCTGATAGAGGGAATCAAATAGTTAGGGAATGGATCAGGAAGATTAAGACTGAGCCTTCCAAAGAGCTCAGGAGCATTGTAAAAAGAGCTATAAATATCTTAAAAGTAAATGTAACAAGGGTTCAATTTTTGGAGATTATTCCTCCTCTGTTCCTTCAAGCTTCTCATCTGCAGTCTTTAGTAATACAAGCTTCTTTTGTTGTTATATGTTTAATGTCCATTTCCCTTCTATTCTAATGCTTGCACTTGAACAATTTGTTCATGTTTTCTATGTGTTTAAGGCCAGATAACTGTCATCTTATATCTGCTTTGATATATTAGATCTGCAAGATTCTTTGCTACCTATGGCTCTCCATTTATATGTGTGATTATATGTGCATCTACCAGTATAGTCAGTAAGTTCATTTGTTGCCTGTAGCTAGCCATTCACATAGGTTCATGTATGCAATCTACTGGCATAGTCAGTATTCTCCATCTATCCATTAAATCTACAAACTATTGAGCATTAGAAGTCTAAAGCCTTGTGTTGTTGGGGTGTTCATGCATGTCTTGAGCATGAATAGAGCTGAAATTGTTATCTAACTTGATCCAAACCATCATCTCTTCCAGTAGTTCAGAGAACAATACTGAAGATTATATGTTACCAGGCATCTCTGATTTACAACCTTGGATAGTTTCCTGGAGTGCTAACATTAATTGGCGTCGTTGCTGGGGAGCGGAGATTGAAGCTCAGCTTCCATGGGAGAATGACATAGCTCCCGATTTTGATGATAAACAAAGTTCTGGCACATTTCTGGTAGTAATCATCTATCTGGCGACTCCACTGAAGGAAGACCAACCTTTGGCAACTCCACCTTGCAGTTCTGGCTCAGTTTGTAAGGTATATTCGAAGAAATCCTCAGAAATCACCAGTTGTCCCAGTGCCTGACACTGAAAGTATCGTTAAGCAGAAGAAAACATGACAGAAAGGAGCATTAGGATCAGGTAAGCCTAAAAAATCCCATGTATCTCTACTAGTGAAGAAATACCTTCAAAGATTCATAGAGCTCCTTGTTCAATAAGTCCCCTATATAGTCCATCAGTGCCCTCTTGCTCTGTTGATCATTTCTCAACCTTCTATCATCCAAACGACCAGTATCATTCCACCTACCTCAGTCATGGCAGGCCAGCAAGCTCCCACAAAGATAGAAAAAATTATTGCTGCTAGGTATGGACCCTTGGTCTTGCTTGTTCCTTTAAATGCCATGCCTATAGGAGATTATCAGAAATATATGCCTACGTTTACTAGTACAGAGGGAGTATCAGCTGAAGAACATCTAGAGTCCTTTTATAGCTATGCTGATAATCTAGATATCAATGAATATGATGTGTGGATGAGGGTTTTGTCCAAATCTTAGATGGAGAAGCTAGAAAATGGTTCAGAGAATTAACCCCTAGGTCTATAGTAGACATTGAGGCCTTAGATGATGTGTTCCTAAAGCACTGGGGGGATAAGAAAGATCTGCTCTACTATCATACTAAATTTGGGAACTTGCAAAGGGAGAATGGTGAGCTGTTGTCTAATTTAAACATCAGATTCAACCATATGTACATCAAAATACCAGCTGGCAGCTGATGTCAAACCTACCCCTACTTCTGCTATGCTCACTTATGCCAATGCCTTCAATTCTCAGTTTTGCCTGTTGTTAAGAGAAAGAAGATGTACTTCTTTGGATGATATGCAAGATGCAGCCCGGGAAGTAGAATCAAACTCGTAGCTGCAAAGAGGCTCAGAGGTGATGATGATAGGAGAAGACAAGGAGGAGAGCTCTTATCATCCTCAGATCTTAAGATCGATAAAACGGCTAGGATGATAGAGTTATTACCCTCTGAAGTTTCCAAATTAAAGGCTCAGCAACATTCTGAGGAAGTAGGAGCTCCTAGTACCTTTGCTCTTCCAAAGCCAAATCTACATAGAGGATCACAGGAGCAGTTGCACATTTTGCAGAGAAGCAAAGACACTAACGAAGACCAAAGGGTGAAGACCCTTTTTCAGAATATAGTCATGGAAGAAGAGCAGTTTGAAGAGGAGGATGAGTTTCATGGTATGGAAGATAAGGGTAGTGCCCCTTTTTTAATCCGATCTGCTTTTGAAAGGACATTACCCAGAGGCACTGCTCATGAGTTTGTTGTACCTATAGAACAACAAGCTTATCAGCAGAAGCAACCAGCAATAGGTCTTACCATCCTCAAAGAATATAAGCCTAAAGCCAACCCATCTTCTAATGACTATGCAGATCTACAAATTGACCAACCTGCTGTTATCCCCAACCCAATGATAAAAAAGGGTGAAGTTAGGTTCCCATCATCTTATGCTTCTTTGTCTGTCCAAGTCACAAGCCCTCATAATTTCCCATTAGGCACCGAGGCAGACCAGAATTCAATGCCCAAGGCTGATATGGATAATATCTGCCTTGATATCCCGGAGCCTTCCCAAGTGGCCTCCACACAGCTTGAAGGGGTAGTTTGTCAGATCATAGAGGATGAGGATGCATAGTTTTGGGACACCTCCTTAGATGTGGACTATTCTAAGAAAGATGCAGGAGTAGATGAAGACTTTGTGTCCCCCGCACAAGAATACATTGGTTCATCATTCATATTAATTTTGCGGGTCACATAAGACACATTCAAGTATGCAGCAGCCATTATTATTCAGCAGGCATACAAATGCTTCCATGAAGAACATCCAAGGATGAGATCATACGAAGAGGGGGTGAAATACAAACCTTCTCTACCTGATAAGATCAAATGACCTAAACTCTTTGAGGTAGAGGATCAAATCAACCCAATTTTTCAGATCTTTGATGAACCGGTTGATAGGCTGGCCGAGAGGAGGAAAAACAGTTTTGATGGTCCAGTAGATGGCCAGTTTTTGAAGATTTATGTTGTTTAAGGTTTCGAGCCTTAATGATTGTAAGCATGTTCTTTTACAGGTTTTAGCGTAGACTTAATTAGACTCCATGCCCAATGGAATACTAGGCAATGTTTTTAAGCTTGTTTTGTATGAAGGCATTGGTCTGCAGACCTCACAGGGAGGATCTCATCCCCAGAAGGAGCCAGTGTTAGCTCTGCTATACAACGAGGATTTTCTATGGTCAGAGACAGGCTTGGTCTGCTTGGTTTTGCTCAAAAGGGTTCAAGGAATACACAGGGGCCGCTTCATTTAACGGACAGCCACATCCTATCGTAAGAGGAGAGCCCTTGGAAGGGCAGAAATACACTATCGGGAGGCCAAAATACTCCAAACCCATGAAAAAATCATAATTGTAGGCTTAACAATCCAAATGCACGAAAACCATTCGATCAGGCCGATCAATGGTCTAGATCTAATCGGCGGATCGCATCGGCAGATCTGATCGGCACAGGCAGGCAGTCGCAATCGGTGTAGACCATGGGGCGATGGTGATGGCGATCGACAATTAAATGAGGACCGTTGATCGCATACGTGGATCAACGGCCCAAATCATATCGGGGCTACCACAGAGGAGGACTTACAGAGGGGCACAAGTCACTACCAATCAGCAATCGTCGATGATCGGATCGGTGGGTCGCATCGACAAGAAGAACATGTTTTGTTATATATAAGGCCCGAGGAATGTGTGATCAGCGATTGTGATCAGATCGCATCGCTGTATCACATCGGCGGAAACCAAAAGGGTGGGGTTTTAACATATGCATACGGTTTGACCCGATAGTCGGACCCGAAAGGGTTTCGGAGTTAAAATGTAGATTTTTTCAGTTCCGCCAGTGCCCAAATTTTAATGTATTGTAATGTATTTTTTTGTTCAAACGAAATATGAAGGAACACACGGTAGCGCCGATAGCAATGAAGCCCGGACCCAAAAGGGTCCAAGAAGTGAAACCTATAATATTTGAAGTCCGGAGGGGGGCCATTTGCAATATATTTCCAATGTTTTTTGCGGATTTCCAAATACAAGGAAATACACAGGCCTGAAGACCCTTTCCATTATCTAACGAAGGACGGAAGATACGGATAGAGGCCAGAAGGGAAATAGAAAGAGACATATCATGCTCAACATAGCCACAACAATAGAATCAATCATGGGATAGACAATGCATCCCATCCCAAAAAACAGAATGATTGTGGGGCATTTGGCACGAGAGAGCTCCCTGCCAACGCAGCATAAAATATCTAAATATGGTTAGTCTTTTGTTAGAAGAAGAAACTGTCGAGTCATGCTTGTCGATAGATGGAATCAAATAGTTAGGGAACGGATTAGGAAGATTAAGACTCTGAGCCTTCAAGAGAGCTCAGGAGCATTGTAAAAAGAGCTATAAATAGCTGAAAACTAAATGTAACAAGGGTTCAACTTCTGGAGACTTTGCTACTCAAGCTTCTCATCTTCATTCTAGCAATATAAGCTTCTTTTACTATTATATGTTCAATGTCCATTTTCTCTTATGTTCCAAGCTTGCACTTGAACAGGTTGTTCATGTTTCTTCTGTGTCTAATTCCAGATAACTGTCATCTTATCTCTGCATTGATAAATTAGATTTGCAAGCTTCTTTTACTTCGTTTAGTTGGCCATTCATATGTGTTTATATATGCATCTACTAATGCAGTAGGTATTCTCCATCCATTCATTAAATCTATAAACTATAGACCATTAGTGGTCTAAAGCCTTGTAAAGTTGAGGGTGTTCATGCATGTCTTGAGTAAAAACAGACTTGAAATAGTTATCTTTCTTGATTCAAACCATCTTTCATTCCAATAGTTCAGAGAACAATATTGAAGATTATATGTTACCAGGCATCTCCGAGCTGCAACCTAGGAGAGTTTCCTGGAGTGCTAACAGGTATTATGTAATATTTGTTGATGATATTTCTTGTAACTGTTGGATTTTCTTCATGCAAAATAAAGATCAAACATTCCATAAATTTTGTGAATTTAAATAACTGGTTGAGAAAGATACCGGCATGAAAGTTAACGCTCTTGTAATCAATAATGATAGAGAATATGTGTCGAATGAATTCAATAACTTATGTGCATCAAAAGGCATTCAACGGGAGTTAATAACACCTAATAACCTAGTGCAGAATGGGGTTGGTGAAAGGAAGAAAAAAATTATTTTGGGAGTTGCACAAGGGATGTTACATGATCAGGGCCTATCATTACACTTGTGGGTTGAAGCATGAAACACAACTATTTATTTGCAAAACATAAGTCCCCTAAATTTCTTGGGATGAGTACACTAGAAGAAGATTTTTCAAGTAAGAAACAAAATGTGGAACACTTCAGGATCTTTGGTTCATCAATCTACTATCATGTTACCAAGGATGCATGGAAAAATCTAGAGTCAACAATTGTGTTCAGCATATTTGTGGGGTATATTGATACACCTCACAACTATTGGATGTACCTACCATCCAACAAGATGATAGTGGTTCGCAGAGATTTGAAGTTTGATGAAGAGAAGGCCATGAGATGTTCGCTTGAGAAGGAGCTTCAGTTACATGTAGATGAGGATATTTTGGCTCCAAAGAAAGAACCTTAGGATGATGTGGAGAAGCCATGTGCAGAGGAGCAGAGTGTGGAAGAACCCAGTCATGTAGAGACTTCCAGAGATGGAAGGAAGTGCACCAGAGAGGCTAACAGATTGATGCATGATGCTAGAGAGAATGTGGGAGCAACCACATCACAACGTAGGCAAAGGCAGTCACCAAATCGGTTCATTGGATACATGGCTCTATTAAGAGAGAGTGTAGAGGTTGAGCCATCCTCATTTGAAGAAGTAGTGCAACAACCAGAAATAGCGTTTGGCAAGTGGTTCCAAGAGTAGCAGACAAGTCAGTAGTGAGTTCCATATGGATTTACAAGGTGAAGCAAGTAGTAGATGGGAGTGTGGAGAAACACAACACCAAATTTGTGGCCAGAAGGTTCTCTCAGGTGGAGGGAA
The DNA here is from genome assembly GCA_000404065.3 of Pinus taeda. NCBI lineage: Eukaryota > Viridiplantae > Streptophyta > Pinopsida > Pinales > Pinaceae > Pinus > Pinus taeda. Next base: position 155,809 of record APFE031250066.1, read on the forward strand.
TTGATTACAATGATACCTTTTCTCCAGTAGCAAGGTAATATTCAATCAAATCTATTCTAGCATTATCAACGTAGATGGGATGGATGATACATCAGATGGATTTGAAGACAACATTCCTCAACGATATGATTGAGGAAGAGGTGTATATTGAGCAACCAGAAGGATTTGAGACCTTCAATGGAGAATCACATGTGTGCAGACTCAAGTGAGTGCTACATGGACTAAAATAAGCGCCCCGTGCTTGGTACTGTAGGATTGACAACTATTTCACCAGGTTGGGCTTCACCAAAAGTGAAGCAGATGCAAACGTTTACTATATTATGGTTGAAGGTGAATTTTTTATTATACTATTATATATTGATTATTTGATTCTAATAGGTGATGACAAGTTGATAAAATATTGCAAAGAGTATCGTACAAGAGAATTTGAGATGAAGGACCTGTGGCTCATTCATTACTTTCTTGGTATGGAAGTGTGGTAAGGACATGGGAAAATATTTATCTTTTAGGGAAAGTATGCCAACGAGATAAAAAGAAGTTCCATATGGAGAGAAGTAAACCCATGGATACTCCTCTAGTAGGTAATTGGAGGATGGAAGATGCTATTTCAAGTGAAGTAGTGGAGGCTACTATTTATAGACAACTTGTGGGTTCACTTATGTACTTGTTGAACACACGACTGAACATGTGCTTTGAAGTTAACCAGCTTAGTCAAGCCTTGATTAAGGCAACCAAACTTTATTCGAAGGAAGCTAAACACGAGTTGAGATACCTCAGAGGCACCATTCAGTTTGGTCTTTGGTATAGATAGATAGAGGGAGTGAAGCTTCAAGGCTTCACAGATGCAGATTTGGTAGGGAGTCCATTTGATAGAAAGAGCACATCAGGGGGGATCTTCAACATTGTGTTAGAAATAGTTTCTTGGTACACCAGGAAATAGATATCAGTTGCGCTCAGTTCAACAAAAGAATAGTAAATAGCGACTAGTCAAGCAACTTGTGAGGCTATTTGGATGAGGAAGATCCTTATTAGGTTATTTGGTTAGCAGATGGATCCTACAGTGATTTACTGTGACAATAAGAGTTGTATCAAACTCTCTGAGAAACCAGTTTTTCATGATTGGTCCGAGCATATCAACATTCAGCATCACCATCTACGAGATTTTATGTAGAGGTGAATCATGTTGTTGGAGTACGTTCCTATAGAGGAGCAGGATGTTGATATTTTGACAAAGGCATTGTCAAGATGCAAATTCGAGTTTTACAAAGGTAGGATCGAGGTAGAAGATAATCCCTTTCTTGTTGAGAGGGAGTGTTGAAAATGTAAGAATAATATCCTAATTTAATTTTTTCCTCAAATAAAATTAGGAATTAAATTATAATTCCACATCTCATGACACCTTGTAATAGTTAACTAAGTTAATTTGACTTAGTTGGCTTAGTTAATTTGATTTGAGGGTCTAACTTGAGTCATGTAGAGTGTCTCCTACTTTTTAGGAGCCCTAGTTGAGTTTATTTTGAGTTGTAATTACTTAATTTAGTTTAACCGAGTTAAAGTTAGTTAAACTAGTTCCAACTGATGGAGGAATTAGTGGAAGATCCAGTAGTGGGGTGTAACCTGCACTAATTAACTAATAAACTGAAGATTCACTCATAATTAACTCATGCATGTCAAATCAAAGAAATAACCAGTTGAGATTGGATTTCAGTGACAATGTACTATCAATTGTATAACCATCTGAATTGTACAGATGGCGCATGCAATCAGAGCAAGGCCTATGAGGATTGCGAAATTAATATTTGTGGAATTTACCAATTAAATATGAGCTAATTCCCTTGGAAATTGAACAAGGAAATAGGAGCTTGGTAGGAAGCAGAATTGGCTAAGTATTGGATTGATCTTGTCTGGAAAGTAATGAGATAGATAATGATAGTGAAGAGGTTGCTCAGGCTTGAGAAAAGCATTGTAATCTTCTCATATTTTCTAATTAATGCAATATACAAATAAAAATAGTTTTTAGCTATGGATTTTCCCATTATTGTGTTGTGTGTGATTGAATTCTTTCTCTTTTATGCTTCATGATTTCATCGATCTTTTATTGTTTTTGTTGATAAGTAGAGTAGATTAAAGTCAATTGCTTTATCATATTACAATCTACAGTTTGAATCCACAAGGAATTTCTACAGTCAAGATTAACATAACTATAATTAGATCCAGGGTCAATCAAAATAGAAACAAATCGATCACAGATCTTACCTTCCATATCAATAATGTATGCCTGTTGATTTTCCTTCCTATTTCCCATAATTGCATAAATATGAGGAATGTTATGGCTAACATATCCAACTATTTGTGCCTCCTAAGCACTATAGATATGAGGTATGCCACCCTAGTACAACACACAATCCTTTTTGAAATAATATTTGCTACAAACCAACACTGCAATGGTCCCCTACCGTCACCTCTATTCTACTACTCTCTAGGCTGAGACCCGTATCCCTTCTAAACTACATTAAACTTCTTGTAAGGAACACCATTCTCTTTCTCACCTACATCGTGAGGTCTTCCCCACTTCATGGCCACTTCCCTTTAACTTTCTCATTTCCCTTCAAATCATGGTTAGGCTCAACTTTATGCTTTGATTTCTCATAGAAATGCTTCAGTTTCCTAATGACTCCCTCCAACAACCAAGGCTCATCAAAATAAATCCAATCTCTATATGCTGCTAGAAACCCACTGATGAACCTTTGAATATTTTCTTTCTCACCCTTGAGGTAAGCCACATACATCCACTGCTCCAGGAACCTGCTAGTATACTCATAGTTTGTCAAAGAACCCATCTACAACTCACAAAACTCCTTATATCTATCATCGCAATACCTTTCAAGTAGGTACTTATTGAAGAGTCTCTTGAACTCATCCCAAATTAACTCTTCTTCTCAAATGCCTCTGACATTCTTCACATCTTCCCACTAGATATATGCTTTCCCTTTAAGACTGAAGCTAGCTATTTTTGATTTCATGTTCTCTGAATAGTTAGGCAATATGAGTAATTTCTTCATCCCAAGCAACCATGCCTCTGCATCTTCTGAATTCTTCATCCCTCCATCAAATGTAGGAGGCTTCACTTTCTTGAACTCCTTAGGAGAGAACTCACTCTTCCTATAAGGATGATGATGATGATGTTTCTTATATGTGGACTAAAACAAAATCCATACATACCAATCCTCTTATTAGGCGTACACAATTATCTACCACCTCTGAATTTGTCCCCTCTATCTAAACTGTATCCTGACTAAGACCTACTACCATATGCCCCATTAGTATTCTCTTCTTGTCCTTGAGTAATCCTTATTTTTCCTTGTCTCTGTAAGTTTGACAAACTCTCAAGGATGAATGCAATGACTTCTATCTACTTTTCCTGAGCCCTTGCAAGTCTTTCCTAAGCCTCAACCAACCTATCATTGTCTTACTTGCAACTTCTAATCTCTTCCCTCAAACTCCTCAATGTGTCTTCTATATTAGGAGAATACTCATCTCCCTACTACTTGATTAATTTATAAGTAGAGTCATGTGAATTGTATTCCACCATTTTGCTCATCATCTTTGATCTCTTCTTCCTGCAAGAATGCCATATTATATAAACCAAATAGATACCATAATCAAAATCATACCTCAATTACGTTCAATGGAGGCTTATCTCATCTAAAAAATCAGACCAAATTATCATGATACATGTATATACATAATCATACAATTATATCGACATCATGCATGACAATGCATGCATAAAAACATCCATCTAACCCATCTGGTCCAAGTGTATTAATCATGCTCTAATACCAATCTATAATGCCACCTCCCACATTTACCCACTTTCACTGGAATGCCATGGTAAACATGAGTTGAGGGTTATTATGACATGACTTAACATCCTAAGTACAGTTAAGGCAGTGGAGTCAACAGTCTGAAACTTTATTGATCTTCCTCAGGAGCTACAGGACCCCTAGGAGCTAAACAACCACTCTAGGTGCCAAAACCCTGATTTAACTTTCCTTTTTACTGACATGGACTCCCAGTCGCTTCCATAAAAAGGCAAGCCAATAGTTGTTACTCTCCAGTCGCTTGGATAACCCTACCTCCTAGCGACTACAATCCATATTTCCTATATCTAAGCATGCAACCCCAAAATTTGAGCCACCTTTTTAGGGCCTAACTCCCAACCATTGACCATAAATTAATAAGACTATGCAAAACAATGAATGGCAGTAAGAAAAATCCATTAATATAAAACTTAATTAAGAAATTAACCTAACCTGGCTTAACCATAACAATCACTTTGTTAAACATATAGTGAACATGAAATCTACAGGTCATGAATACATATTTGAACCTAGGGGTCTGATACTTATTGAGAATCATCAATAAGGTCTAATTCCATCTCACAATAACTGCAATAACATCTATTAGGTCATGCATCCAATAACCATTCATTTACCAATCAAAACATGATAAGAACAATAACTAGAATTTGTCATAAAACCATGCTTATAACCAAAATATAACTAGAATACTAACACTAATAGAAAAATCATCCAAGCCACATCATAAAAATTACATTTACTCATAAAATTAAAAAGGAAATTTATCTCTTATTAACATATGGAAAAGCCAAATAAATCAGGGACTTCCACGTACCACCCAACCGTATATTAGACTGCACCAAATCTTTCTTTCAGTAGATCACCCCCATGCCATATTCCAAGCATAAATGTGGGATCTCATGGGATCCAATGCATAAACAACCAAGGGAATCTAGAGGTTAAACCACCTCCACCCCCACACTACTGTGATCTCACCTAAACTAATCTCGAGATCACAAACCAAACCAATCTTGGATGCCTCAAGATTCCTTCACCATCCCTTGAGGAATTTTCCTGTCTCCACCCATTTATTGAGGGATTCCCAGAGAAAACCATCTCCACCTCTAACCCTTCGGATTTTCCTAAGACCACCTCATTCATATCAAAATCCTTTCGGTAATCCAAATCTCAACCAAGGATGAGTCCCATCACACCATGGTTATCCAAAAATGGCAAGGCAAGGCTGAAACCCCTGTCAAACTAGGTGAAACCCATGCCAATGACAACAAATGAACTAAATACACACATGCATGTACCATGCATGCCAAAACTAGTAAGGAAATCATACATGCAACTTAATACCTATAGATAATCTCGTTGTAGCCGATTGATCCAACTCTTCCTTGTTTGATCCTTGCTTTCGTTTGCTTCCTTTCTTCCTTCCTCCTCTTGGTGCTCTTCTCCTCTCTGAAAACCAATTCCAAAACTAAACTGAAAAAAGGCTAAACCAACAAAAGCTAGACTAGCAAATGTTGTGAATTGATCATCAGAAGCCTTTTTATCATTGGGGCCTCTAATTTCTTCATCTTCCCTCTATTTTTCTTTAATTTCCTTCTCACATGAAACCTATGACCTTTCATCTCCCCTTTCTCTTTTTTCCTTTATTTTCATAAATAAATGTCAATAAATGCCTCTTTGCCTTTCCAAATCCTTTGCCAATTTCCCCTTAGCCATAATAAAGAACAAGTGATGCCCACTAGGATGTTTTTCCTAACATTTAGCTTGGAATAAGTGTCCCGTGAACTTTCATCTCCCTTTTCTCCTTTTTTCCTTTATTTTCATAAATAAATGCCAACAAATGCCTCTTTGCCTTTCCAACTCCTTTGCCAATTTCCCCTTAGCCATAATAAAGAACAAGTGATGCCCACTAGGATGTTTTTCTCAGCATTTAGCTTGGAATAAGTGTCCCATGACCTTGGTTTTATTTTTCCTTATTAACTTTATTACACAAAATTTTAACCTAGGGCTATTATAACTACATGATCTTTAAGGCATCATGGTGTCGATGATCCAATCTCCTGTGCCCAATTTCTCCAACATCACGAACTGAAACTTTCTCAGCCTTACTGTTAAATGCAGTGCAATCTCCCACCTCAAGTTTGTATAGGTTCTTAACTCAAACCGTAATTTTCTTCACTTGCCTCGTAGCTATGTGTCTTAGAAAGGATTTCCCTTTATTGAAAATAACATCATAGCCATGATCCTCTAAAATTGCTACGGAGATCAGGTTCTCCTTCAACCCTGGTACAAACACACATATTGTAGGAAATTAGGAGAGGCTTTCTCCCTCTCAAAGTTTACAATACCAATTCTTGTAGCACTCTATCGCCCATCATAACCCATTTCGATATGCATCTAGGGATCCTTCTCCTCCAAGCTACTTAAAAACTCTTTGCACCCTCTCATATGGAATGTGACATCAGAATCAAGGCACCACACACTCCCCATAAAAGTTATGGCCGTGCTATTAGGGTGAAGTCTAATTCGAATTATGTAGCCAGTGCTTCACTTGCTGCTCCAACTGAAGGCTTCTTGGTAGACTTCTTGTGTTGACATTCTGTTGCATAGTGCCTGAACTCATGGTAGTGGAAGGATTTTATCTTACTCATGACTTTCTTCTTGACATTATTTTGGCTAGAGTAAGGTTTTCTCTAGGTATTCTTCTTTTTCCTTCTTCTCCTTTCCAACCAATGAAAATTTCTCTTCATCCTCAGATTTCTATGATGTTCCATCCTGATTATTTCTCCTGAACTCTTCTTGTACCAAATTGGACCACAACCTTTCCCGATTTAGTATTTTTTACTTTCCATTCACAGAGTCCTAGTAGTTGTGCCAAGATTTTGAAAGGCCTAGAAGAGTTAGGCTCACCAAGCCATCTTCTGCAAAATTCACCCTGACTCCTCCAAGCTCATCCTAAACTTCTGTAAATCTGGAGAGATGATATGTGATAGTATCATTCTCCTGCATCTTAATGTTTCGAAGTTTGTCTTTCAGGGCCAATTTTCTATGATCATTTTATTCTCAAATAACTCAGTCAGTGCCTACCACATGGCAAATGGTGTCTCTTTTCCATGGAGATTTGAGACCACATTGTCTTGCACACCTTCTAAAAGAATTCTCTTGGTCTTTGCAACATCCTTCTTCCATTGGGATACTTTTTGTGAATCCGACTGTGGAGGTTTTGCAATGTCAGTTTTAACATATTCTAATATGCCATTGTCATTAAGAACTCTTTCCATTCGATCCTTCTAGGCTATGAAATTCAAGCTACCCTCTAGGCATACTCTAGTCTCAGGTCATTGAAGGACATTATCTCGATCTTGAAGAAAAACAACTGCAAATTTAAAATTTTTAAGAGACAAGTTCAAAATATTGGTTCTAATGTGAATTCTAATGCTTTGATACTATGTAGAAATTTGATAGAATTACAACTTCTCAAGAAATTTAATCTAAAATCAAGAGACACAATTCTACTCTAATGATCTCTGGAATGAAATTCACAATTTAGAATAACATGAATAGACATGCAATCAGCAAAGCCACAAATACACAATGATATCTAGGGGAATCCAATTGAGAAAAACCCCTCAAGCCTCTTTGCATTAATCAGATGAATAGAGAATATATTACAATTGCTAGCTCCAACTCTGAGCTCAACCTACAAAAGAATAAATGTTCTCTTTGCTCAATGAACAATTCTAACAAACACTTAGCCATTTCTATGTTCACCAAGGCCCATATTTCCTTGCATAATTCCTGAGGAATGAAGCCCCTATTCTTTAGGAGTTTTCCTTCAATTTATTGTGCAATTCCCAAGGATTGATCATCTGAATGCATGCAACATCTATAAACTCAAACTAGTTTAAAACTACTTGCTACATTGCCTTGTCATCTCCACTTCAGTTGAGGAACTCGAATTCTCTGCATGCACTAGCTATTTTAGGCTAATTGATCAGTTAACTAACAAATCTTTGAGTTAGACTGTTGTCCCACTCCACAACTAACCTTCAATGGACTCCAACAATAGTTAGAGATTAGTTAATTGAACACAACCTAAAATAACTGAACTGGATTACTAAAATTTAGCAATCACACATGCATAACTGAACTCCAATCCCTCTAACTCAAATTTAATGAGCTAAATGAGTGATAAGACACATGTTACACTAGTTAACTGCCTCCAAGTTGTCCAGATGCTGTGGAAATTCGATTTACTCAATTTGACTAAGCTAAATTCAAATTAGGCCTTTCTTGCTACATTTTTTCAACAAAAATCTCGACGCAGGAAAGGTAAAAGTCTTGTCTAGCAAAGTATGGTCCATATAAATTGGAACAATTGAAAGACAAGTTGAGATCCGTGGAATAAATACCCACAAAGATACCATAATGGATGGACCATGCATAATTTAGACAAATATATCAAGTGTTCCAACTAGTGATAATCCCCCCTTAGGTTCTCATAGCATCATTGGCTACAAGGTCCTAATAGAGAAGAGAAATTTTCAACAATTGAATTGCCCTGATTCCATCCATCATGGATTCTTGAAGGAAAATATGTGAGGGGAGTGAATCTCAACCATTTTTTTTTATAGAATCTTGTTTCGTGGGATTGGTTTATCCCGTGCAACTGAGAGATAATGTTTTCATTTAAGACCCAAAGAAGGGCCTGAATCTGCAAGAACTCAAAGAGTTTAATTTTTTTATTTTTTTTCTAAATTCACCTGTTTTTTGTTTAACGATTGGAAAGAATTCCTTCCTCTTCCACGGGGATTTTGCGTTCCATCTATGAGAGGACCCAATACTCTACTAGGGCCAGGAAGGGACTTATTCGACGAGTGAGAGGAGAGGGAGAAAGGGGAGTGAGCATAGGAATGAAAATTATAATCAAGGGAAGAAGTGGGTAAAATAGTGGCGGGAACGCAAATGAAGGGAAAAAGTAGGGAAACAAAAGCAAGAGGAGAGGAGAAAGAAAAAGAGGGCAAGGGAGGGATGAAAGAGAATAACATAGAGCATAAAGAGAGGGAGAGGCCTAAGAGTGGACCCAAGAAGTCTCTAGAACATGAAGGGGGGGATGAGGTTTAAATCTAAGATGGACCCCAAGAGCATGGTTCTAGTTTCGAGGAAGTAGTAGGAACTATAACCATGCTCGCTTTAGGACCTGATTGATGGTGTTGGAGTAGTCTCTAAAGCACTTCCCATGGGAGGTTGAGTGGCCTATGGTGGAGAGGTTGACTAAGGAGAAAATGAAGCATGATCCACCAAAGGAGATAGAGGAAGTGAGATAAAGAAGGTTGAATCCATTTCCTTGTAGTTTTCCCAATAGTGCAAACTTTGTTCATGTGACTGTGTGCATGGAAATGACCGCATTCATATGGAATTCCTTCATAATCTAGAATTTAATGGTGGAAAAGGGTTCCTAAAGTGATAGAAATAGATCGTGGTAACCTTGTTGAGAGGTTTGGGCCTACAATAATACATGTGATGCCCATATATCCTATTTGTTGAAAGTATAAATCCACTTAATAAAATATCCCTAAGGTGTTGCTGATTTCTTTAAAGACGTCCTTAGACCAAACGATCGAGGGCAAGATAGGGAGGTGGACACAAATGGAGAATACAACTAATTTTTCAAAATGGGCATCGAATTCAATAGACCATTGCTTAATAAAGAGGGTCTGAGAGCCCCAAAATCATCTTCCCTTTAAGATTATCTCGGCATCCTCCTCTGATGAGATGATCCAACCCATTCATCCTAGATCATACATTTAGGAGCATATCCCAAGATTTGTATAAAATTTTCATTAGTCCACTTTCTAAGCACTACCATGAACATTCAATTATTGACAAACCTTCCAACAACAACGAACTTCTTCATTTTATATATGTCCTTTAGTTGCAAGTCTTTACCAAGAACGAGGAATGGTTCCTCTATTTCCTCTTGATACATTTCCATTTTGCGTTTTGGGATTATTGGTAGGTGGAACCATGAAGGGCTCAAACAACGAGAGAAACCACCATAGCTAAACATATCCCATGTGAGTAACTTCTTAGGAAACTATGATGTGGGTAGGTGGGAGAGCAGAAAAGTAAAAAAATATGGAGAGTAAAAAGCATGAGTAGATGAGGGGACAAAGAAAGGGGCCTCTAGTGGGGATCAAGAAGAAAGTTAATTGCTAGGGGAGATGGATGGTGAACAAGGAGATGAGATGTCATCCTTGATGAAGGGTGAAAATTTGGTCACATTGAAGGGAGATGCAATCATCAAGAAAGGATGTTGCCTGGACGGCTAAAAGTGGCTAGAATCCAGGCAAAAAAATTTCAAAAAAATCTTATAGAGGTAGTGTTTGAATCGTATTTTTGATGGTGAAATTGGATTCAGTACCATCAAAAACGTCTAGGACACTTAAAATTTTGAAGTTTAACAACTATAACTTGGATTTACAAAAATCTTTGCTAAATTTTCTCTAAATATGACCGAAATTTCCATATCTTTCAAAGAAACTCCTCCACGTCATTAGAATACACGCAAAAAAACCACTCTATCTTTTTTGTGGATCAAAATCAATAATCACAACTTTCCCTTTTTCTTTTTTTTTCGTTCGTCAGATGACTGATTTTCAATCCATATTTAAAAAATTCAAGTGAAAAATATTCGTGAAAAAATTCAACTGAAAAATCATTTTATATCTTTGGTTTTTCTCCATACACAAAATATATATAACAGTGATCCTCTTTTCCTCTTTAATGAAATTATTAAAGATTATACAATATTATAATCTTACGGAGGGAATATTATATTACTTTGCATGGTGATTAATATTTGTATAGTCTCCGCGCTTTTTTTCCATCATGGTGTCCGTTTAGCTTGGGGCTCATTTATCTTTCTAAATTTTGTTTTTCCTAATATTAGAATTGAATTTTTATAATAATTTTGGTTCCTCACGCTTTTTCCCACTAAATTTCTTTTTTCATTCTCCGTTCTTTTTTCCAAGAGTTGCAGGGATAAATTTCTATTAATTGATCAAAATTTCAATTAACATCTGGAATTTATTTTCCCAGTCAAACTCAGATGGTCCATTGTGCTTTTATCTTCACGTGTTAAATCAATAGGTTTATGTTCTCTCTGTTTTGAATTTCAATGAATATGTGAAAGATTTTTCAGTTTCTAATCTCCCTTTTGCCCAAGTCAAAATCAAAAGGTACATTTTTCTCCCTGTGCCGATTTTTTCCAGGTCTATCTAAGAAATTTCATTGAAGTTCTGAATAATTTTCTGGTTCAACACTCTCTTTTCCAAGTAAAAAGTTCCAAAAGATTTTTCGGTTCAACACGTTCCTTTCCTAGTCAAGCCAAGAGGCCCATTTCTTGTCAGCTTTGATTTTTCCAAGTACGGAGATTTGAATTTATACGAATGACACAAAATTCCATTCAACTTTTGGAGGATTTTCCACCACCTTTTGACCAGGTTATTGTAGCCATTGAATCGAATCAATACGCGGCCATTTATACTTTTTCTCTGAATGACAATATTTCCATTGCATTACATATTCGCAAGTCAAATCACCTTTATATCCTTTCATTTTTGTTCACACACAGGAGTTCATATGACAACCGCTGCTGTAATTATAAATATAGGTATGTACATGGGGAATAACAAAAGTCACAGCCCCTCGTTTTTGAAGGAAGTTTATTTCAGAGAGTGGGAAATGAACGTTTCTGTGCGCTCGTGATCATGGCTGTAGCAATGTTTATTAATTAATATCATCATACATATTATAAGATTTCTTAATTCAAGTTTTGTGATTCATATTGTTTCCGTTCAGTGTGTGCATAAGGATCGAATGATCGATTAACTTTTGTTTGAAAGTCTTCTTCATGGTTTTGTTTTTGAATTCATGTGGAGATGGTCATTGAATCTGGCGAGCGCTATTTCCACCTTTATAGACACATAAATGTTATGTCTTTACAGCCCAGATCCCCTCCTTACGTTATCGCATGTTACATCTCGCGACCGGACCATGCATCCATCACATGTTACATGTTACATCTCGCAACCCAACCTTGCATCCATCTCCAACCTCCGGCAATTACATCTCACCAAGCTCCAGTGACTCATCGTTTGCCATGTTTCTGCCCGCCTCCACGACGACTTAGGAGTATTAATCACATTTAATGGCATTAGCGCTCACCACTATCCTTGTGTCGTCCATTTACTATCAGCTGTACTTCAAGTTTGAACGTGGAAGCCTCGGGACAAGACATAGATCGCAGGTTCGACCCTCATAAACGCGTTACCAACCACCGCCCTCATATTCTGCTCAAATCCAAAATCTTGGCAATTCAACCATTGAACAAATTCCCAAAGAGCTCCGACGAACAGAGGTTAGAGAGGGTGATCCCCGTAGTGCATGCAACGCCGTGTCTACTTTGAAACAGGTATTCCTCGGTTAATCCGCCTGTGTTTTTGCAAAACAGGCTTAGCCCGCAAATAAGTAATGTGATAAGTTATAACATACATACATCAAAACGTGATGCCCATCTTTTGAGTGAAGGATCTGAACATGATCAATTTTCAGAATTTATAATCATGCTAATGAAACAAAAGTAAAAGATAAGAGATGTTTCTTTTGGGAAAGAAGACGACACCAATAGGTTTCCAATAGTGCCTTGATTTGCAATGGAGTTTCCATGAATTTAAGGTGAAGTTTTAGATCCCTGGCTTCTGGTTTCCAATGGTACCCAACTAAGGGCTGGGTTCTACTGTTGCTATTTTCCACTCTCCGTACTTTTCATATACATCCAAAGACTTGTCTCTGGCATTCAACTTTCCATAAGGAAGATTCTGAGCCACAAGTGGCATTCTTCTATTCGCAGGAGGCAAATTCCAAATCCTAAGGTAAACTTGTATCATTTTGGTAAACATAATTTTACTCGGGCAACTCCCAGCAAACCCGATTTAAAGTTGAATAGTACTCAAACCCATACCAAGAGTTGCAACTGCACCTACACCTTTGAACCCTAGCAAAAGGATTTTAATTTTTGTTATTTGAATCAGCTTTCAAACACAGGGATAGGAGTTTAGAGACATTTTGGTATCAAGTTTGATGTAGGAAGGTGTTGAAAGATGTATTCTGGAATTGGGAGTTGCCAGAACAATTTGGAGGCATGTGATAAGAGTGTTCAAGTGGTTATTATGTGGATGGCACATGGGAAACTTTACTCTTTGGAGGTAGAAGCATAGAAACTGTCATGACATATTTTGAATGCATCTGTTAACTAGGGTGACATTTAGTATAGGGTGCGGCTTATATGGTGTGTGATGCAGAGCCAACATTAAGGAAATTTATCTGGGAGTAACTTTATATACATACCTCACTTTTTGGAAAATAGAACATATTTCACTGAAAGGAGATGAAAGTGGTCAAACTGATAATCGAGAAGATATTTTGATCTTGCAAATTTGCAGATTGATTGCAGATGTCGTGTAAGTTTATTTTGGCATTTTTGCAAGATGGTACAGTCCCGAAATGCGATGATCGTTTACATGCTCAATTGTGAGGCATACGGAAAGGCTTATTCTCAATGGTAGTATGAACTCCTTGATGGTTAGTTACTAGACAAACTTTGTTGTTTAAATCTGTTAGGATTAGGAAAGTATAAGTTATTTTCTGTAATCACTCAAGTCTTATATATAATATGACTGCACCATATATAAGGGACTTTAATTTTAGAAATAAAGGAAGTATCAATTTAAAGAGAACAATATACTTTGCAGAAAAAGTTAACTAGACCAATATAACTGGCAACACAAATAACTCATGACAGCACTGGCTAATCAATTTAGTGCCCATACCAATAATTCCAAAAGTGTATGCCATGTCCGGACCAGGTCTTGGAGGAGTTGAGAATGAAAACTCTCGTGTTGTGTTTCCAATTCCAATCTTATAGAAATATTTTGTGTTAAACTGCAATGAAAGGAAGAAAACTTCAAATATTAGAAGCAACACATTGTTTTGAACTAGAACAGATCAATTTTACTTCAGACAAGTATTTAATTATATCATTTATTTGAAAATAAACATAATGTGATTTTCTACAACAGCAATTTCTTTACAGTTATCTGCTTAGGCCACCATGAAGAAATCTTAGAGCACAAAAATCATCTTGAGAAGATCGTTCCAACTGACATCAATATCAACACTCTTGTTTCTCATACAAAGCACACCCCGATTAGTCACTAGACATACTCTTATTTTTCTCATGGAGAAATTTTCTCAAACATTTTGCCAGTGTTCTCAGCCATAGCATCGTCTTGCATCCTTACAAGCTTGTGACCAAAAAAATAATCAATAATAAAAATAATAAGAAGCTTATTTTATATACTTAATAATATACAAAATATACAAGCTTATTTAACAAGATTATTTTATAATAAAAATACAAGCTTATTTTACAAGCTTATTTTATAATAAAAATAAAAATAAAAATCAGTTTGCAGTGGATTTGAGTTGCATGAAATTTATGTCTTTTTCTATTCAATATATTGAATCTGTGTTGAGTTTTTATCATCTACAGAAAAAGTTGAGTTCCAACAAATAGATATATTTTTTGTCCATTAACATATTATATATAACTTCTTAAATATATCAGGGATTGAGGCAGGACATCATTTAATGGAGGCAATCCAATGGGTCCACTTATCCCAACCTGTGTTCACTTAAGACTGTCAGATTTACAAAGCATGTAAATTGATCTAACAAGAACTTAAAACTGTAACATTTACAAATCATGCAAATTGATATAACAAGAATCTTGAAGAGTTGTTTTAAATATTTTGGCCTATATTTTATAAAAGTTGATAGTTATGGTAACCACAAAAAATAGATATGAATATTGATTTTTACTTTAAAGTATTTTTATGATGTTTTTAACAACACTATTGTTTACATATTCATTTATAAGGAAGTAAGAAAATGGGGAAAAATAGACATGAATGGGAGGTAACTATCAAAGGCACCAAGCAAGTGTTCACTTGTCTTGTTGGTGGCTGTGCGGGGAACTTGAGTCAATCTAAGCTATCTGGCCTTAATCATCATCGGGCTACCACACACAATCTCCCACCAATTCCTCCACGTCAAAGAGGTCGAGTAAGAGATGCACATGCTACATGGGTGGTCAAATAAACAAGTGCAGTTAAAAGGCAAAATGAAAAAATACAATATGATTTAGATGCAAGGTTATGTCGTGCATGACAACAAGCATATAAAAGATTTTTCAATGAAGAAATTATTTCAGTTGTAAGTATTTATTAGTATTTATTTATATATGCTTTTTTATTAATATTGTCAATGAAGAAATTCTTTCCGCTGTAAGTATTTGTTAGTATTTATCTGTATATGTTTTTTATTAAGATGAATCTATTGTTGTGGACTAAATTCATTGAAACTCGTTTTCACAGTCAGTTGTTATATTTGATCAGCTTAATGATACTTCAAAGCAAAAAATTTGTGAAAAAATTCAACGTTGGGATCAGAGTCTACCTCGTAGACGTATGGAGACAACGAAGCGCATAGATATTGCTTTAAAAGAGAAAGTAAGGACTAAGGTTCCTGATGATGTGGGGGAAGAAGCATTAGATGGGCACAACCATATATTAAACTTTGATGAAACTAATCATGACAATGACCACACAGTTGAGTCCATTTTTTTGCATATATTAATTTTTTAGACATTTTAACATTAAATCATATTTATATTTATTATAATTGTATACTAATTTCTCATTGTTATTGATATGCATAGCCTAATCAACAAAATTCCCTAAATTCAAGCCACCAACTATTACGACGTTCGCCTAGATTTCAAGGTTTTCAAGGGGTTATTGGGCCAGTAAGTTTTTAATCCATATAACCTATTCCACAAAAAACATTAATATATAAATTTTTATGTTTTACCATAATGATGGGATGAGAAATGGATGTTTTGTATTCTATATCGTTATCCTTGATTTGTTTTGATTATGTGTGTGTGTGTGTGTGTGTGTGTGTGTTATTTCTTATTTAATGGTGCAGGTGTTCCCTTTGGAACCATCACAATCAATGAAAACCCTTGAAGATTGTCGAAGCCTTAAGAATAATGGAAATGAAATGGTTCAAATGCTACAACCATCTTCACGTCCAATGTCACAATGCAAGGTAAGATTATATTTATTTATACTCTTATAATTTTATCATATTTTTACATTTAATTATATTCAAGTCACATACTTATATCTATGTATAATCTAATGTTCAGAGTAATGAATATACATCTCTTAAAACACCTTTGCACATGTATGATGGTGGACATGATACTTAGCAAAAATCACATTCTCCTCAACCATTGCGACATTCACATAGACTTCAAGATAAATTAAGATAGGTAAGTTATATACTATATATATTAGCTCATAATAACATTGACATATTTTTTTACGACTAGTTAATGCATTTTCTTTTCATATTCGTTACATGTTCCCCATATTTTCATTATATCTATATAGATTTTGATATTTATTGATAGCTAGTCAATGCATTGTCTTTTCATATTCGTTACATGGTTTGCATATTTTCATTATATCTATGTGGATTTTGATATTTGTTGATAATGTTTTAATTTCCACAGAAAACAAAAAAGATAAATGTTGATGCTATGGTTAAAAGGACCAAAATCACGCCAAAGGACTTGAAAGCACGTGGGTTCACGTCACGCAAACAATACATAGAGCATATATGCTCAACTAGCATTGCTCTCACTAAACCCACTAGGTTTGCTACTTTGAAGGCTAAACATTCCAACAAGTTTAAATGACTTAGGCTACAATAATAGAACTTTAGCCATTGTTTTGTCTATAAAGAGGCTACAAGGACAGTTTTAATATATTAACTTTCTTTTATTTTGTTTTAAATGTTTTGAATACCAATATTTTTGGCACCTAAAACACGAAAGATACATTTTGTTTAATGAGAACTCATTTTATTTAGATATATAAAGTATGAGTTTTTGTTTGTGGAATATTGCATGTGCTCCCTCCAACCAGGCATATATCTTTATCATTTTTTAAAATCAAAAGTTTTGACAAAATCTTGCTAAATTTGATCTTGGGTTAAGTAAAATTTGTTTTATAACAAATGTTTTGAGCAAGATTTTCATGGCTTCTAGAAGTATAGTTTGAAATGATTTCAAACTGTACTTTGTAGCTGCCATTGAAATACCATTGATCTTCTGAATCACACACTTTTGAACATTGCTCTTCAAAAACTTTCTCTTCTGAAGCTTAATCTTTTGAATAGTTGTGTAATTCATTAGTTTGTCTAGCTATTGCACTACACTACAGTCAGATGAAGCACTCCCCACATTTACTTCTGGCTCGAGAAACATTGTATCAAGAGATTCAGGATATTCATCGTCCATATCAAAACATTCTCCTTGCATGTTGCTGCTTATTTGGGGCAGTTTCTCACAATATCCCTGAGAAGGAAATTTTAGAGAGCTCATGTCTTATTCTCTTGTGTCCTCGTCTATAAAAAACCATCAATCTCCCTCATGTGTTCATCAAATGAATATCAATTCAAATCTATAACTTTAAAACTTGTCTGCAAATGGAATTTGTCTAAAAAAATTTCAAAGTTGTCAAATTTACACTTGATCACATATAACAGTGCAATCAAACAACATGAAATAAAACTTAGAACTGCTGGCAGTTACCAAACATCCTTAGATATCATGTATGAGAGGCACATTGGGAGAAGTGCATAAGGATTCCATTGAAATAAACACATTATATATGTCTTCGACCAAGGATACACTTCGTTTAGTGATTGCAATTAGACACTAACACTGTTTTATTAATATAGAAACATAATTAGCTTTTTGCAAAGTGAGATGCAAGGAACGAAGACTGAATTTATTTCATTAACAGATATGGTGTTTGATCAGGTTTTAATGGGAAGAATGGACATTTTTGGTTTTGAGATGAAAGTGGGTTATCATGGCAAATCAGAGAATACAATAAGGTTTGATTCTTTTCTTTTGAAAAGCTAGGTTGGTGAGTTATGATGGCAAATCATAACTACAATGAAGTTTTAATTTTAGAAAAGATTAATCACATAATTTTTGAAGTGGGATGGTGAGATTGTTGTAAGAAAAAAATGGAGCAAAGAATTAAGATTAGAATAATGAAAGTTAGCGATAGCACTTAGTGAAAGTCGTGGGGCAGAAGTGGAGATTAGTAACCATCTTTTATTAAGATTAGAATAATAAAAGTTAATGATAACACTTAGTGAAAGTCCTGGGGTAGAAGTGGAGATTAGTTACTAAAGTCTTGGGGCAGAAGTGGAGATTAGTTAACTGTAATGTTAACTTTTTTAAAATTGTATTAAATAAAAATAAACTTAATCAATACATATTGTAGGCAAGTCTATTAGATATATTGTTTCGAGAATTCTATGTCTTTCTTTAATGGTTAGGAATTTTCTTTGAAAATGGAGGCTCACATTTTCTTTTCTGTTTTGATTGAGACATGCGTTTTTTCCTAAATAATCTTTTTCGAAGACCGAAGAATTACTATCTTCGGTTTATTTTTTGGATAATGGTTGTGGTTAACTTTTTAAAGGTGTGTTAAATAAAAATAAACTTAATCATTACATATTGTAGGTAAGTCTATTAGATATATTGTTTCAAGAATTCTATGTCTTTCTTTAATGGTTAAGAATTTTCTCCAAGAATGGACGCTGGCATTTTCTTTCCTGTTGTGATTGAGACATGTGTTTTTTCCTAAATAATCTTTTTCAAAGATCAAAGAATTACTATCTTCGGTTTATTTTTTGGGTAATGGAAGGTTCCATTTTTGTAAATACCTTGCATCGTCAATATTAAAGTTGCCAGTCCCCTTGGATTTCTTTGCGCACTTAGTTTTCTACCAATATTTTTGTGATTTTATCGCGTTTTTCAATGAATTATATTAAATGTTTATTGTTTTTTCTATACATTTTCACATGTAAATAAAAGCATTTAGTTTTTTGCTAATATTTTTGTGATTTTGTGGCTTTTTTCAATGAATTATATTAAATGTTGATTGTTGTTTCTATACATTTTCACATGTAAATAAAACAAAGGCAAATATTTATTACTCTATAGCTTTGAGTAATCAATTTAATTATAAGAACATGTTTTGTTAGGTAATATGAATATGAGATGACTGGTAATAATTTATATATTGAGTAATTTTAATTTAAAAGTTCTGAATAAAAAATATTTAAATTGTTAAAATTACTTAATTTTAATATGATTTGAGCCACTTTAACTATTAATTTTAACATGATTTGAACCACTTTAACTATTTAATATGATTAAATTTTTACCCACAAAATTTTTGATAAATAATTTTTTTACTATAACATACTTTAACAAAATATCTTATCATTACCATTTCATGAACTAGAATCCTATATCCTTTTAATCTCAAAATGTATAACCAATTTTATTTCTCAAAATTATATAAAATAAATTGAAATGCACTATCCTCTTGCTTGTTATCTCCGTTATTTTCGTTCATGGTTATAGCATCTTTATCGCTCATCCGTTCGTTGCCATCACCTTAGCATGTTTAATCACTGATTAAAGAACATCCATTGCATTGGATCTTGTATTAAATCATATGTTTAATAAAGGTAAACAACTATGAATGCTGAAAGGGGATTATTTTGACAATTTTCAGTAATAGTATTCATATTATTATTGAAGTTATATAAGATAATTTATGGTTGGTTTGAATTGTTTAGTAAAATATATATTTAATGTAATAAATGAATTGTGTAAAAAAAAAAAAAAAAATATTAAAAAATTATGGATTATTTAAATTTCATTTATTTTTATATTTAAAATAAATTGATAAAATTTTTAAAGCTTTTAGTTATATTTGAGTTAGAAATACAATTATTTGTATCATTATATTTATATTTTAAAATTTCAATTTATATTTTTATATTAAAATGAATTGATAAATTTGAAGAAGTTTTTTAGCTATAGTTGAGTTAGAAATGCAGTTTGAAAATAATTTTAAATGATTTACTAATTAAACTTATAAAATTTAACTAAGAAAATTGAAACACTCATATGCTCAAATTCTCATAGTATCCACATTTAAAGTAGGTTTTTGCAAAACCTCTACCATGTCCTATTTTGTTGTATCCATTACCCATTTGGGGATGACATGTTATCTATTTCTTCACTAAGAGATGTTGACCTCTCATCCTCAGTGCGTTAGATGTTTAGCATCTTCGTAACTTTGTTGAGCTAAATGTTTAGCATCTCCATAACTTTGTTGGGCTCTTCCTGTACTTTGAAATGTACCTTTTCTGATTGTTGTTTATTTGATACCAATTTCTCAAACATGAGTATCTCTCCTTTGTGCCTACAATGTTTATGGTCTCTACAATTTGTTCTTGTCAATTCTTTAAAGGACTTGTAGTTTTGTCCATTGATTTTCTCTATTGGAATTGCATCTATGTGGAATTCTCTATTGGAGATACCTCTACATTGGATTTAACTCTACTCTAATAATAGTTAGTAAATAAAGGAATTTAATGACAAATCCATGGTCAATATATCCACCAAAATTATCATAATTCTAGATAAATGTCACTATGTCTTAGCAACAAATAAACAATTAAACATAAACAAAACATGAAAGAAAAATAAATACTTGACTCAACCACAACTATCTAATTTTTATCTAATATCTAATTATAATATGATAATTAAAATTATAGAACTAACTCATTATACAAAATAATGAATTATAACATCTTTTATACCATATGTCATAATAAATAAATAAATAAAATCTAATTGATATATATTTCAAAGATTTCATAAACTTAATTATGTTTAACTTATAAGGAAAAGACACTTAAACTTATAAGGAAAAGACACTTAACTATTTTTCACATAAAAGCCAATAATAAGCAAATTGATTTCCTCAATCGCACCTATCCATCCCCTACTAACAATATGATTTTTCCAAACTTATTTTATTAAAATTTTCAAAAAAAATAATGCATTATCTAAGATTACATCATTAATGAATATGGTGGTTTCGAAATCCATTATCGACACATGCATGTGAAAGCGCACGATAAACTAATGCATATATCAAGGAATAATTTCAAATGTAAATAGTTTAACCTTACATTCATATGCACATATCACATTATATATTTGAAATAGAAGTCTAGATAACATATTGAAATTTATTAACTTATTATCAAAAAAATTTAGTCTCAATAGTTTATAATTTATCAACGAAATTTTTTCCAGGAAAAAAAAAGGCTAATTTATGTATACAGTTCCGAGAGATACATAATGATTTTTTTTGTCAAAATATACATGAAAGGTAGTCCTTAGAAGGCTAACAAAACTTGCAAACATTTGTTATTTATGCTTAACAATTTCTAAACAATATGTAAAAAATGTTAAAATGTATTAGTGTTTGTAGACTCGATATGTGGAAGATAGTAGAGGCAAAGCAATGGAAATATTGTATGTGTCAATCTTGGAATCATGTTTGTATGCAACATAAAAATGACTGCAAGAATTTTTCCTACTCTTCTTGAAAGCTTGTCTGCGATGTGATTATGCTCCCTGTGGATGTGGTTGTATGTGATTTGCTAGAAAGTACGTTCAACTAAACATATCAACTTCATCCAATTTGTTAACGATGGAGGATGGAATCGAGAGAGACTCTCAGCCCAGTCAATAGAGCTCTTGGACTCCACATATACCTGTAATTCATTGATGTTGAGCCATTTTGTAGTGAAGAGAGTGCCCCATAAAGCTATGATTTTTGCCCCATTGTTGGAGCCCCTGCCTCCCTCCCACCAGAATTGATAGTAGATGTCTGGTTCAGAAATAATAAGAGCATTACAACCACAATTACTATTAGAGCTAACACCATTGAAAAAGCCAATCAGGAACCTTTGCCACAAATCCAATGCTTGTGCCTTTCTCAGATTATGTACTTTTTTCCTTGGTCCAATTTTTGATAAGTAAGCCACGATCCCCAAATTGAAATGCTAACATCCACACCTTTTTGCTCAAAAACATGTTGTTTCCTACATCACTAAATGCCCCAGAAAATATAGAATGGTAAAGTGCAATAATCGTTATGAGACTCGAACCACTATTTAAGGCATGACTCTAGTGAATTAGTATTCTAAGTAGCCACAATCCATAAAGTGAATAGGACTGAATTCCACATATTAATGGCTATAGGACACCTCATAAATAAGTGAAGAACATCCTCCAAATTCTGCATCCAATGGGAGAAAATGCTAGGTCCAATAAATCCTCTATGGGTAAGATTCTCACAAGTGAGGATTTTATTGTGCAAGGACAGCCATCCAAAACACTTAAGTTTCATAGGCAACTGCCATGACCAAAGTTTTTGTAACCAGATGTGATACTCCACAGTGGAGAGAGAGTGTAAGATACTCTTGTATAGTTCTTTGAAAAAAATTTGATTCTTGTGTGATTGTCATGCCTAGGTCATCTAGTCTAGTTCCTCTGAAATAATAATCCCTGCAACATTAATCTAAAATATGTATTGCTCCCATATTGTGGCCATACAACCAGTGAGACCAATTTCAACTACTCTATACCAGGATTGTAAATTAAGTGGAAAATCCTTAGAAGTAACAATATGAGAAAGAAAAATGATACCTCTACTATGAAGTTACAAATTTGTCAAAGTTTATCAATCAAGAATTATCTAAATTACATTAGGAATTTTTCAAAGGATGGATTAGTTTCAAACGCATGAGTTTCAAATGCAGCAAATGGTTATATCGATGCATTGTCAACTCATGCATTAGTTTCACTTTAACATTAATTTCAAATTCATATATTAAATTTTATCTATAAAATTAATTGAAATATATATATAGTATATATAATTTTTAGTATATATTATTATATATATATATATTTATGATATATATATAAATTATATATAATATATATTAATATAAGATAACGAATGTATTTGTTATATCTTTGTGGGGACATATATGATCCATTTGATTTTATTAGTTTGACCATACACAACTTGAAAAAAAAAAGTGTTAGTTGACATTAGGTATAAGGATTTACTTATTTACTAAAAAATATATATATATATCTAATTTTTTATTGGATATGTGGAGGGTAGCGTCCGGTTGAAAATTTGTGCGCTTGATGGGGCAACTGTGTTGTGAATTGTTAGTATTATTGTGCATTCGTTTGTCCATTAGGGGCTATGACTACGTCGGGAGCTGTGGATGGCGTGGGAAGTGGGGATGGAGAGGGACTTTAATGGAGTGTTTGAATTTTGCACGAATTTTGCAGGTGAAGGAGCCATTGTTGGCAATTTTTGTTCTGCTTTATTTCTGAGTAAGGCTAGTGTTTTGTACTTCTAAGTGCGGGTAAGAAAATTGGTCAGGAGAATGTGGCAATCATGGCCGATGTTTTCTATCCTGAAACCCCATTTGATTATGGAGGTGTCGTATGTTGGGGACACCTTAGGTTTTTACAAGCGCCTGTTTGGGGCTTAAGAAATTTCAAAGTTTCATCACTACATGCGTAATGTTGAGCAATAGCTCCTTCTCATGCTTCACACCCGTTTGATTTTTGTTGTTTCCAAGGTTGTTGTCTATGGTGAGAGCGAGGAAGCCGGTGCGAAGTACACTTTTGACTCCTTCAGTTTTTTTTTCCAATTTTTTTTGTTTTTTATGTAATTTATTTTGAAAGAAAAATCTTTTGTTGGAATTTGGTTTTTATTTTTCTTATTTTTTTGTTAGGTTTGCAACATATTATTTGAAATTTTGGCATTTTGCAATAGCTTTATGGCTATATTCCTTTAATCAATTGATGGAAATGTTCTATGGAGTATATGTGGAATCATTGATTTTTTGGGGTTTCTTTTAGAGGTCGAATGGTTTTAGTTTTCAGTTGTACATATTGTGGTAAAGATATTTTCTTGTTTCATTGTGGGGTTTATGCACTAATATTCAAGATCCCTATGTATGGAAGGGTGAAATCATTAGTGGCACTTAAAGGTACGTTAGTGCTATGGGCCACCGAAAAAGAAAAGCCATAGGAGACAATTGTGGTGAACTTGTTCCATAGAAGCATAGTGTCTTCTCCCCATCATTGATTAGGCTTGTGGTTCAAGGATTTTGTCCTTTCTCAAAGTTGCCTAATTAAACATCAATTAGGGATTGTGATTTAGGTTTTCTGTCCTCCCTTGAGATTTTTCGGTTTTCCTTGGGGATTTGAATGGTTGGGGATGCATTCATTGTGTAAAATTTCTATCTCAACATGACTTCAGGTTGATGGTCGATGATTGCAGAGAGCCCGTAGGCGTGGGGTTATTGTTTGAAAGTCGAGAAAGGGAATCCTCACATCGAGTGAGGCTGAACAAATGTTGCAATTAAACCGTTTCTTAAGTACAAAAAAGTTCATGAATGTTTTTTTTCATATATATATATATATATATATATTTGTATTAGTCAATGACTTCTTCTTCGTTGTTGCTTAGGCTTATGATTCATGGTTTTGGTCCTTCCTCGAAGTTTCCTAATTCAGTGTCACTTAGGGCTTGTGATTCGGGGTTTTTTTCGTCCCTCGAGATTGCCTAGTTTTCGTTGGGGATTTGAATGTTACAAATGTGTTCACTATGTCAAATTTATGTCTCAACATGAGTTTGGGCCAATGTTTGACAATACCAGAGGACCCATATGAGTGGGGTTATTTTTTTAAAGCAAAGTAAGGGAATCCTCCCACGAAGTGAGATGAATTAATGTTACAATTAAATTAGTTTTTTTAAGTGCGATAAAGTTCATGAATTTTATTCTTTTTCTCTTTTTGTTAGTCAATGAAATAATACCAATGTTAATTAGTACAACATTGTTTAATATAATGTTTATTATTAGTACAATGTATTGGTGGTTTTTTCAAAGCGGAGAAAGCCAATCCTCTCGCTAAGTGAGGTTGAATAAATGTTGCAATTAAACCGGTTTATATTCTTGTTAGTGAGTGAAAATACTAATGTCAATAAGTACAATGTCATTTAATACAATGTTTATTAATATAGTGTATTGGTGGTTGGAAATTTAATATAGTACAATATTTGGTGGTTTCTTTGATTTTTTTTATCTTATTTCCCAATTTCCTTGTCATGGTTTTTCTATGTTAAATCTCAATTCAATGGTAACTTTAATAGCTATGAAATTTGAAGAATTGAAATCCTCTGTGAGCAACATATGTCAGGTTATAGATGCTTTTGTATCTAAAGATGTAGTGATTTGAATGAGGTTATTTTAGGCATTCCAATAATAGTATTATTGGGCACTGAAGGCAAAGATTGGGATCTTTTGTTAGTAGATCTTTCTCCTAATTGATCATTATACTAGGTACTCTTGCGCATATTCCATTGAGATCTGTTGATATTTGTTTTAGGAAGGAGAGTCTTCATGGTGAGGAACTTAATATTATTTTGCAACTTGAAATTTTGAATGTCATATAGCAGTAGTTATATTGATTTTTCATTTGATTTGACCTATTTGGAATTTAAGATTTGACAAGAACCATGCATTAAAATGAAAGTAGCATTATTTTTTCGTGTTACCTAGTAGTTAGTTGTCCTAGGTTTTATGTTATCATTTACTATCAATGTGAATGCATATTGTTGTTTCTCTTTGCTTCTTTACGTATTTTGGTCCTCAAATAATGTTCTATTTAAATTTGACTATTAATAATAATGATATACAAATAAATTCCTAAAAAAATATTGCAGTGGTCAAAATTTGTGTCATATTGGCTCAAATTCAAGTATGGATGCAGGGAAAATATGGTTCCAAGTTGAGACCTCAACCTTGTATCATCCAGATCATGCAATTCTCATGGTTTAAAATTATACCCAATGGAAGGGAGTTGCTATTGTAGGCTA
>APFE031250067.1:1720-143646 GCA_000404065.3 Pinus taeda
GTTGCGGGATCCTTGCCATCAAACTTCCTCATATCGATTTTTGGAATATGGTGGGTCTTCGATCCAACATTAGAGTCTATGAAATCATGATTAACATTTCTTTTGCTCTCATCGTGAGTTTCCTTTACTATCCTTTTACGATTAATAAGCATTTCTTGTAGAAACTTTGTTAAATCTGTCTTCAAATCTTCCATGCTTGTCTTCAAATCTTCCATGTTTGTCTTCAAATCTATCTTCAAATCGTCCATCTTAGCTTCCACGTCATTCATCTTAGCTTCTACGCCTTTCTTTAAACCATCTATCTTATATTTTGTTCCTTTTTGTGTAAATGACACTTGTTACACTTGGTATCGTAATTTGTATATATCATGTTGCATTTCTTCCTCTTCTTCATGATTCATGCTAGAGCTTTCAGGTTGCTTACCAGGTGTTTGCATTTTCTTTCCTCGAGGCATCAATTATTGATAATAATTCTTTACTATGCCCTTTGAATTCCTTCAAACTAATTTTTCAAACCAAGCTTATGCAAAAATAAAAATAAAAACTACACACCTTTTTTCACTTTATAGGAGCTTGATATTGAATCTAATGTATCTTTTTAATTTTATATGATACAGTTCTAAAATTGCGACCTGCAGTAGCCTCTGCATCCTCTTTCCAATGCCACCAGTCTGATCCAAATTGGATTCTCCAGGGAAGGGTTATGCCAAATCTCCCACAGTGACCTGATTATAGACTAGTTTAGTAGAGCGAACTTGTACGACATGCCACTAGTCACTATTTTGGCCTTTGGCTATGAGAAATATATAAAAGAAACTACATCCTGTCCTCTTTCTATACCTTCTTACGAAATTTCAATCCGATGCTCAAAGAGAAAGTTATGACGATTTTCCCTAAGTCACATGTTTGGAATGTAATTCAGGAGTTTGCAAAAATACCAACTTCCTCAGATCATATCTCCGCAAATATAGTGCAAAAATCTCTGAAATTCCAACCCTATGTTCACTGCAATTTCATCTCAAATGGGTTTTTTTTAGCTTCTATAATGTCACAAAAAAAAAGTTATAGCGAAAATGCCACAATGACCTATTTGGAGCAGCGAAACCCTAGAATCCAATGCTCTGATACCAAATGTTATGAAACAAGCTCACAAAATATATAAAAGAGAGTTGAATGCCTTAGAATTCAGCCTCTTCGAGGGGGTAACATCCTTTACATTACAAAAATGAACAATTCTTGGATGATTTAAATGAAAAAACCTCCTTTCTATATATAAGAGTCTAAGGAGTCACAATATAACCCAGTTGACCTAACAATAATAATATAAAGCCACAAAAATAACAATAGAGTCATTCTATGGGGCACAGTAATAACAATATGGGGGCAATAGGGGCACAAAAATATTAATAAGGGATACAAATACAATAGTAATGGGGTAATCACTAGTATTATACGGACCTAACATGCTCCACCAAGACAACCCGAAATACCTGCTCAACCGAACCTAAACCCCAATAACAAACAGGCCCAGTTATATAGTGGAGAAACATCATGTCCGACCTATTTTGTGGAAATGCAGGAGATTAAACTACAATCTGGGAGGGTTCTCCCATATAGCCAACCTCCTCCTAAGGAGGATGAGGGAGAAAAATAGGAAAGTGAACCAAAAGTCATTCCACCCTTTCCTGAGAGACTAACGGAACCACACAACTGACCCCAGAAGAAATTTAAATTCTGGGAGAATTAATACAGTTATGTGTAAATATACCACTTCTCCAAGCCATAAAGGATGTGCCTATATACAAAAAGATGATCAAGGAGAAGTGCTTCAGGCATCCAGGTAGGCGCAGGAGAGATGCTCCAACTATCAATGTCATAGGAAAACTGTTCGATCTGATGTTGGGGCAAGTAATCTGTCTGAAATATCTAGATACTGGGAGTCTTGTAGTTGATGTCCACATCAATGGCACCATAATCCCCCATACCCTAATTTATCTTGGGGCTACCATTAATGTGATGACCAGGCACACTATTCTCAAGCTCACCTTCAGGGTTCCCTGAGAAAGACCACAACAATACTACAGTTAGCAGACCGCTCCACCGTGACCCCTGAGGGGATTGTGGAAGATGTAATGGTCTCTATTGATTCCTGGGAGTACCCTGTTGATTTCCTGGTTCTCCAACCAAAGGCGAAGCTCACTGGGTATCCTCTCATCTTGGGAAGACCTTGGTTGGCTACCGCAGATGCCTACATCAGTTGTCGAGCTAGGAACATGACAATCAAGAATGGGAATATGTCTAAGCAATTAGTCCTATATCCTCCTGCCCAACCTTAGAGCATGATTTACCCCTCGAGTTGGGAGAGGAAGATGAGGATGAAGTCTATTCCGCACCATTGTGTACAGTGGAAGCTACCATGGGGAACGCACAAACTGAGGATAATCTTATTGAAAACTTGATTCAGAATCCTCCCCCTAGTGTGTTGTCATTAGAAGAGTTGGTGGAAGAAACACAGGCCAATCCTATAGTTGATCTCTCTGTGGCTGATCCAACCTCTCCCTAAGTTAAGAATGTGGAATTCGGCCCAGAAAGAACCTTGAAGATCAACTCATCCCTATCCACCTCTTAGGAGAAAGAACTATGTAACTTATTGAAAGAACACTTGGAAGCTTTTGCTTGGAGCTATAAGGAGATGAAGGGAGTCCACCCTTTAGTCTGTACCCATCACATTTACATTAAAGAAGATTTTCAACCAGTCAGGTAGCCTCAAAGGAGGATGAATCTAGCCCTTAAGGACATTGTCTAAGAAGAATTGCAAAAGTTGCTAGATGCAAGATTCATCTACCCCATCTCTGATAGCGAATGGGTCTCCCCTTTGGTGCTAGTGCAAAAGAAAAATGGGAAGTGGAGAATCTGTGTAGATTATCAGGAACTAAACAAGGCCACCAAGAAGTACCATTTCCCTTTGCCTTTCATAGATCGAGTGCTAGATGGAATGGAAGGGAAGAAGTTCTTCTCCTTTCTAGATGGGTTTAGTGGGTACAATCAGATCCAAATCAGCCTAGAAGACCAAGATAAGACCACTTTCACATGTCCGTGGGGTACTTTTGCATACCGAGTCCTTCCTTTTGGGTTGTGCAATGCTCCTGCCACTTTCCAGAGAGCATTACTGAGCATATTTGTTGAACTGGTTCATGATTAAGTGGAAATCTATATGGATGACTTTACCCCTTATGGTTATAACTTCCAGGAAGCTATGACTAACCTGGGAAAAGTTTTAGCCAAGTGCATTGAAATGAACTTGTCCCTCAGTACTGAAAAATGCAAATTCCTAATGACTGAAGGGACCGTGCTAGGTCATACAATTTCTCAGCAAGAATTACAGGTGGATCCCAACAAGATTTCCATCATCCAAAGGGTCCCACCTCCTCAAAAGGTAAGAGATGTTTGGAGTTTCCTAGGCTTAGAAAGGTATTATAGAAGATTCATTGAGTATTTTAGTAAGCTAGCCTCTCCATTATTTGTTCTTTTGGGAAAAGATGTTGAGTTCATATGGATTGACAACTGTCAAGAGGCTCTGGGCACCTTAAAAGGTAAACTGGTAACTGCTCCAATCTTGAGAGGTCCAAACTAGGCCCTACCTTTCCACATTCATACAGATGCCTAGAACAAAGCAATGGGAGCAGCCTTAGGGAAAGTTGATGAAAAGCTGCCTTATGCCATATATTTTGTAAGTAAAAACTTGGCCAAGGCAGAATTAAACTACACTATAACCGAAAAGGAGCTCCTAGCTGTAGTCCATTCCCTAAATAAGTTCAAACACTACATCACTGGCTATCAAAGATTTTTACACATTGATCATGTTGCAATTAGGTATTTGATGAATAAACCAGATGTAAATGCTCATATTATTAGATGGCTAATTTTATTGCAGCAATTTGATTTAACCATTGTTGATAAGCCTGGTAAGGAAAGTGTTGTTGCTGATTTTCTGTCTAGATTAGATCTGCCTATAGGTGAATAAGGAATGGTGGATGATCAAATTCCAAATGAACATCTATTTGCTATCTCAGTACTCTATCCATGGTTTGCTGATATAGCAAATTACTTGGTTTCAGCACAGTTTCCGCCACACCTATACTCAAAAGAGAAAGGCAAGATCATGAGGAAAAGTGCTCCATTCACCTAGATTGGGAGAAATCTCTTCAAAATTGGCCCAGATCAAATTTTGAGCCAATGTTTCAGTGAGGAGGAAGTTTTTGACATTCTCCTAACCTGTCATGATGGGCCTTGTGGGGGCCATTTTGCAACAAGAGGACTACCTTCAAAATTCTGCATGCAGGTTACTATTGGCCCACTATTCATCAAGATGTCAAAAGATATATCAGGCAATGTGACCGATGTCAAAGGATGGATAAACCTACTCTAAGGGATGAGATTCCCTTGCAACCTCAAGTGACTTTCGAGCCATTTGAGAAGTGGGGCATGGAATTTGTGTATCCTATCAACCCTCCTTCAATATAAAATCTTACATCATTGTGTGTACTGATTACTTGACAAAATGGGCAGAAAAAAAGGTGATGAAGGTAGCAACTGAAGAAAAAGTAGCTGAGTTTTTGAGGGAGAATATCTTCTACAAGTTTGGCTATCCAAGAGAATTAGTCACAGATCAAGGGAGTCAGTTTACATCCAATTTGATTGAAGACCTGCTCACACACCACAAAATTAAGCATAGAACTTCCACCCCTTATCATCTGCAAGCAAATGGACAGGTGGAAGTCACTAACAGAGCCTTGGAAGGAATTTTGACCAAGGTAGTGAGCAGCAGTAGAAAATATTGGGAAAATCGATAGGTTGAGGCCACCTCGGCCTATAATACCACATGGAAAACCACCACAGGGTTCACACCCTATGAGCTGGTCTACAAGAAGAAGGTTTTGTTGTCAATAGAATTTGAATATAACACATTAAGGATGGCAGCTCAGCTGGACCTAGATCTCAGCCATGCACAAAAGCAAAGGTTACTTCAGCTAAATGGATTGGATGAACAGATATTGCAGGCCCTTCTCCACTCAGAGGTAGTCCAACTTCCAAGGAAAATATGGCATGATAGACACCTCAAAGAAAAACAATTCCAGGAAGGAGATTGTGCACTGCTGTATGATTCAAGATATAAAGATTTCAAGGGAAAACTGAGAACAAGATGGCTGGGACCATACACAATAGAAAAATACAATGATAAATGGTTCAGTTCTAATCCAGACCATCGATGAAGAAGCCATCCCTATGCTCGTCAATGGGCATAGCTTGAAGATCTACAAGAAGCTCATGTCCAAGCATAAATTCATTGAGAATCTAAGTAAAACAGTGTTGGTAGTGGAGCAGGTCTCTGCCTCCACTCCACCCACACCCTAAACAAACAAACAAAAGAGAAAAAAGAAAAAAGAATAAAAAGAATAAAAGATCCCTGGGTGAAAACCTCCTCGAGGCACCCCAACTGTCTAAAAAAAAAAAAAATGATGAAAAGAAAAAGAAAAAATAGAAAAACTGGAAAAACTAACTTCTTTTGAATGCATTGCAGATTGTAGGGGGGTCACAGAAGAAAAAGGACATAGCCAGGCTGAATACACCCTTGATATCTCATTTCTCCATTGCCATTGTCTTTCCCCAGGCCTTAGTCTCGCTTGTTCTAGAAATTTTGCATCCTATAGGAGACTCTCTGCATTCTATAGGAAGCTCTTGTAGAAAACAAAGAGAGCTCAAAATCTAGTTCAAGAAATATTTCAAGGGCTATATATTTTTCCAGAAGACCTGTGGACCTCCCTGCCACCATTCATCCTCCCAACTATCCATTCCATCCCTACACCACCACATTTCCACTCGCTTTTTCTTCCCTACACAGAAATGTTGCTTCTTTTGGTTTTTAAACAAAAAAAAAAAAATATGAATAAAACAAAAACATTCTTCACTTGTTTCTTCCCTGATGCATTCCAAATGCTTTTCCTTTCCTTCAGCACCTTCCTCAACTGTCTCTTCAGTCCCTGCTCAAGCATCAGCCAAAAATTTTAGAGGGAGAAGCAGCTAGAGGAAATCCTACAGGATTCCTATAACAGTTGATCCCTTTAAAAAAACAAGCTCCAGAGGTAAGGTCAGTGCAGCCAAGATGTATGCAACATGTAAGAAGCATTTCTTGATTGGAAATCACCAGCATAAGGTAGCCAAGCCACCAGTTTAGAGGCCATGAGCACCAGCAGCATCAGCAAGAAAAAACAAAGTGCCAATGTCTGAGCATGCAGAGCACGGTAGCGACTAATAGGTAAGTGGCTAAACCCGTTCCTCTATTTCATGAATACTATTTAGAAACTGCATGAACTGTTGATATGGTAATGATTAAATGAAATCGGTGGTTAGTTAACTGGCCACCCTTGTCTATTTCAACCAAGCCTCGTCTAATTCAAACAACGTTTATAAGGTGCAGTCAGCACTTGTGGTCCGTTAACTCGAGAAGAAAAACTTAGAACTGGTAGTGGTGGCGGTGTATAACGGGAATGACGGAAGTGATGGTGGGTAGGCAACATGAAATACCATAATGGCACTAGAATAGGGACCAACAGTCCGGATGGGGACAACGTACTCTTCCTTCCACTTCACTCCGTCACTGCAGATCATGCCATAAGCTTAAGTACGCTACAGTAGAAGCCTCCACCACCTTTTTTTTCATTTTCATTGATGAGTTCCCGGCTACCACAACTCACCTACCACTTGCATAACATCGAAGCAGTTGCTCTCTGCCAATTTTCAAAACCCTTCCACTTATCGGGCTCTACAAGAGCATTATCACACTCTACAAGAGCGAAAACACAGTCTACAGGAGCCTTTCTACAGGAAGGCTAAGGAGCAGCTCTACAGAGGGAAAATTCAAAATTCTTGCCAAATTCAAGCTCAAAAAAAGGTAGGCTCAGAAACCCACTCTGCATGTGATATATCTACAAAAGGTGGTGGGATTTTAAGCAAAGTACTGTGTTGAAAAAGGAAGGGAAAGTGGAAACAAAAGTCTGCCTGTGTTTTCTGAATAATAAATAATCTCTCCATTTTACTCTCTGCACTAAAAGTCTGTCTTTTTCTTCCCTGTATTCTCCTATAAAGAAGAGATGCAACCATAGAGAACCAAGCCTAGAAAAGTGAATTTGCATTGGGAAGTATGTCTATTTTGTGAGAAAGAAAAACATTATTTTATATACTCTCTGTTTTGTCAAAATATTGATTTCCTCAGAAAGCCCGAGAAGTAAATTCAGGTTGAGAACACGGTTTGAAGGGCAGGAAAATTACAATTTGTTTTTTTTTATTAAAAAGAAGAAAAACGAACAACTCCCTCTGGTTCTAAAGAAAAATCTCAGCTACTCCTCTGTTTTCGGTTATGGAAATTTGTTGCCTTCCTCCTCACCTGAGAATTTCCAATAGTCACTAAACATCATGACAGGGGGTTTTATGATAAAGGAGCATTTGAACTCCACCAAATTGCATGAAGACCCAGAAGTGGTACCACTCTTTACCAGGGCAAATTGGATGCCTTTCTTTGAGAGAATTCATGGGTATGATGAGGAAGTGACAGAGGAATTTTTAATGTCTTTAAGACCCCATCCATGCTATAGTCAGTTTCAGGGGTCTAACCATAGACCTTACACCAGAATTTATCAGCAAAATCACAGGTCTTCCACTTGGGCTCCCCTAGAGCAAAGAAGAAAAACCACTAGGACAGGTTGCTAAAATGACATTTTTCTAGCCTGATGAACATCCTGTAGAGGATAAGAATGGGATTAGAAGGACAAGTATACCTCATCCATGGGGTGAGGTCAGCTACCAGATCATGAAATATATCTCCTATGAAGGGAGATACAGTATAGTCTATGGTTATCATTTCATATTATTTCATAAACTAAGATATGGAATGGACCTACCTGCATCTAGAAAACTTAGTCTGCCATATTTTCTCCTCCAGTATTTGATAGAGTGTGGCACCAAATTGAATGCAGGGGTTCCAAACCAACTGGCCCACCATGGGCTCATTAAATCACTGGTATAGGATGCCCTCCACACATACATAATCCCTATAGCCTGGGAAATTTTCATGAACATGACTAGAGAAGATGACATAAAAACTCTCACTGATGACCTTAGCCCATCTGGCAGTGAAGAGGAGGAGTAGAAAGAGGAACTTGAAAAGGAAATCCATGTGGAAGCACAAAATATTCAAGTAGAAGAAGATAAAGAGGAAAAATAGAGAGAAGAGGAGAAACATGACACAACCACAGTTGAACCTAAGGCAGAGAAGAAAACAGCATCAAAAATGGAGAAGAGGAAGAGGACAAAAGTTGAGAAGAAGAAGCCCAAAACAGCTCAGAAAAGGCTGCCACAGGAAAGGCAGAGACTCAATAAGAAAAGGAGAAAACACCACCAAAGACAACAGAAACAAAAGCTAGAACAACAGACATAGACAAAACTGTAGAGGATGAAGAAGAAAAATAGCAAGAAGAAGTGTCACCTGAGACACTAGCAAGGGAAGCAGTAGTTATTTTTATTGCACTTAGCACTCTAGCTAAGAAAAAATGGAAAAGAAAAATATAGACATCTATGTATTTCAAAGCTCAGAGGAGCACTAGAATCAAGGTGGGTAAGCCCTAGCCACCTTCGAAAGAACCTATTATCATTGAGGATGCACCTATTGTGACAAAGGAGGAATTTCCCTCCAAAATATCCATCACCTTTGAGAGAGGGAGTCCTAAGACCTCCACCTGGAAGAAAAGGAGAAAATTAATGGACTCTAAAGTAGTCCTACAGGAAGCACAAACCTCTCTATATGAGACATTGGCTAAGCTCAAAGAAACTGAGAAACTGGAAAAGAAGGCAAAAAAACAATCCCAAGAGGAAGGTAAGGCAAAAGAAATACTAGAGCCTGGACCTCAACCTAACTTAGGCTCCTATTACAATATTCTGGAGGGTGGGAAGATCATCCCACAAAAATTTTCAATGCCGCTTTTCTTCAAACTGGAAAAGGAAAGAGTTAGGACCCACACCTAGATGTAGATTGCAAAATCCAAAGGGATGGAAGACATAGGACACATGGAAAACAAGTTGGGAGAGATGAGCAGAGAACTGAGCATGGTAAGGCATACCGAGAGCATCAAAAGAGCTCAACTGTAGGAAGAAAATGAATTGTTGAAAAAGAAGCTACAAGCAAGGGAACCTCAAGGAGGAAATGAGCTGTCAAATCTGAAAGGACAGCAATAGAAAGAGTGACCCCATGTAGATAGTGAAGCAACAAAGAGACAACAACAAGAAGAATAACCATAGACAGATAGTGAGACACTGATGAAATAGCAGCAAGAAAAAGAATCCCAGGTAGCAACTGAAGTGCTGATTTTGAAAAGGCAACTATAGGAAAAGGAAGCCGAGTTAGCCTGCATGGCCAGCTGGGCAATGGAGGCATTGCAATGCAAGCAGCCAGCCAAATCATATGCACTGTATCTCAAAGACCAATGGCTCCAATTTCATATTAAAACACTGGCCCAGAGGGCACAATACCATTTCAAGATTATGGCCAATTTATGCATTTATGTGATCATAGCTCAGCTGAGGATAAAGGAAAGCTAGCAGAATTTTACCTACACAACATGGCACTCACTGACATGAATTTATGGAATCCAAATGCTGCATTGGGAGATTTTCAGTTAATGGCTATGGCTTCTTTGATGAGCCATGAAGAGAAGAGAGCAGTGGAAATTCAAAAAATGATGACAAAAGATCTAAGTGAGCCCCTGATGATTAGAGCTGAACCAATAGAACCCTTAGCCCTCATCTATGCCCACCAACACCTTGCAGCTAATCCTCAAGTTCTCCCTAACTATGTTGACAAGTAAGCACATGCTATTTCTCATTTCGAGGATATGGAGAGATTGTTTGTCGATGACTGCCTTCATGCCTGCATGAGAAGGTGGAATACATTGCCACATAGCCTAAGGATCAAGGAGTATCACTCCTCAAATAGGATGAGGGAAGTCATGAGGAGAGTGCCCCTGTATAAGCACTCAATGCAAAATTTGAAAGCCAACTAGATTGGGCTTAAACTCAGTCCTCCATTGTTGTCAGGACTGTTGGAAGGTGTTAAGGAGGAGGAAGAATAGAAAAAATGGGAAGAAGCAGATAGGAAAGAAGGTTTCCATGATAGAGAGGAAGACATCACATCAGAGGCTTGGGCTGTCAAGGAATCTGTCAGGGTTATTAAAGATGAAGAGCTAGATTAGTTTCTCAGAGGATGAGCAACCCATTCAGCGGGGGGGGGGGGGGTTGATGAGCCCCAAAAATGGATAATTATATGGGCTCATTGAGCCTCTTATTTCAACTTAATCCACCATCCTCATTATTTTGTTGCATGTTTTTGAATATATTTATGCTAATAGAGTGAATTGGGTAAGTCACTTTGCCATGTCGTCTAATGAGTGTTTTATGCAAATTTTTTAGACAATTTTGGACAAAGACAAGGAATTAATGAGAAAATGGCAGCCAAAATCAAGGAAAATAGGGAAGAGGACTTGTAGGGGGGGTGTCTACTTCATTAATGACCCCTTTCCTTGAATCCTCCATCAGCAACTTGCAGCACAAAGGGCCACATTGATGATTCCAAGGGGCAGCCAAGCAAGTCAAGTAGGACTGTTGTTTACTTTCATTTCTAAGAAGCCAAGTTCCTTTAATTTAGGAGGACTATTGGAAGACCCCATTTTCATAAATAAGAAGGCTTAGAGCCTCAGTAGGTTAGCCATTTATTAGTATATTTTTTTACTTTTGTGTAGCATTGTGCTCAACGCATTTTCGAGCTCCTTTTGAGAACAGTTTATGTGATGTAACTGTTATTTTTGATAATGAAGATGAAACATGTTTTGAGCCAGCACTGATCTCTTTAAGAGGGCTGACACTCTTGGGTTAGGGCCCAACCCAAGCTTCCCAGCACCTCCTCTGTGTACTTATATGTTTTTGCTTCCATTCATGAGTTAATTTCTATTGTGTAGATTCATTTTACTTCATTAGATTAGGTTGCTCTTGATGGTTATCATAGTTATTTTTGTTTCAAATTGCTTAAGTAAGTTGTTGTAGTGACAGAAAAGGATTCAAAAAGGCCAATATTAGGTCTTGATCTCCTTTCTCCCTTCCTGGGACTATGATTTGAGGTCAAGGCACTACTGCTGCCACCAAAAACACAGTTTTTGCTCTTCCATGCAACTGCTAGTGTGATAACTTGATCTGGAAAAGTTGATATTGGTTCAGATTCAATTTCTTAGATCATTTCCTGTTCTTTTACCATAATTGTCTTGCATTCTTTTCTGTTCATAAGGTATTGTTCATCATTTTTCTGTTTGTAGGTCAGAAATTAGGTCAATCTAGACAAAACTCTTTTTTTTAGTTCTTTCTTTGGTCAGTTTTGATAAGTAAATGTGCAGATCTCTTGCAGGACATCCTAGCTCATCATTCCTCCATAAAATAGTCAGTACCAACTCACTACTCATAGAATCCCCAGCTCATTCACCACATTTTGCCAATCTGCCCTAATTTTTGCTTTTTTTCCATAAAGCTGCCTTCTTACCATTTGAACAAATCCAACCATCATGTTCATCCTTGATCTTCCTTGACAAGTTCTAAACACCTCAAAACCCTCATCCAGCCTACATTTCCCTTTTCCCATCATTTTTCCACCTTCAAAACTCCAAAAATATATTTCGGCCTCGTCCTGTAGATCCTCCTGTATAACCTCCTGTAGATCCCTCGCAACCTCTTGTAGAATTTCCTGTGAGTGATTTTTCGAAGTCTAATTGCAATGAAAGTATTCTGAAGGGCACTAGGGGCTTCTTAGGACCTCTCCACACCTTCCTCCACCTCTGTAACAACCAACTCCATCTTCCTTTGCCACCAATCCTCTGCACAGTCACAACCAGATAAATCACAAGCATAATAATTTCACATAAAAACACTCAAAAGTACAAAAAGATGATTTCTTCTCATTTCTTTTCAGAAGTAGCTTGAATAATTGAAATTTAACTTTTCAGTAGTCAATGGCCCCCATTTCAGTAGTTTCCATCTCTTTTCTTGCAAAAGTAGGGTCAGCAGGTAAACTAGGGTTTGCTAGGGTGTTCTAGGGTTTGCGTTTCATTTCAGTTTTCATCCTCTCTCTGCAAGTAGAATAGCCCCTGTAAAGTTAGTGTCCTTTTGTCATAGCTAAATCTTCTTCTGAGAACTCATAGAAGTTGGCTTAAGCTCCTAGCGAACTTGTGCCAACTGATCAAGTGACAACCTGCAGTAAGAGCTAGTACTTGTGCATATAGGATTTGTTCTTCGAAGATTGTACCCTCCCCTAGCTTATCTCCATGTTTTCTGTTTGGAACACTTCTTTAGTGTTCTCGTTCTGTTGATCCGGTTTCTCAGGAGTGGAAACCCTGGTTTGATCTGCTATTTCCCAGGCGGCTTCTGCTTCTACTTCTTCTTCATCATGCATTTCTTTGAATGCACTCCGACTATGAGCAGAGTGTTCCTGTGATTGTCTTTCCTCTTCTTCCTCATCGTTCATTTCTTCAGATGCACGCTGATTGTGAGCAGAGTGCTCCTATGATGGTCCTACCTCAATATCAAGGTTTAGTGGGCTATGGGGCTAGATGTATTCCCCCATATTGGCCAAAATTTGTGCCAATTTTTCTTCTTGCAAAGGGTTTTGTAATGGGCTTTCACCGGGTTGCTCTACTTCCTCCCCTTCTTCCTTACCGAAGTGCTCAATTTCCTCTTTCAGTTCCTCTTCTTCATTTTCTTCTAATTCTTCTTCTTCATTTTCCCCACCTTCAAGTTGTGGGGGTTGCTCTTCCTCTAAGTCATATATATCTACTGGTTGGCTACTACTTTCTTTGGGATTTCCCAACATTCCTCTGCTTCTCCCCAATCTGGCAGATTGTCTTCGTTTCTGTGGTCTCATTGGTGTGCTATCGGTTCTCTTTCATTTTGGGGCTGATAAGGCCAATCCCCCATCTATTGAGAATATGAATTATTCCTAACTACTTTTCTATTGAGCAAGACTGTAACTGACTATTAGCTGAATTAAGCCATGATGTCTTACTATTGTTTCTACATGACGATATTTTCTCATACTTCGAGCAGCATCATGCAATAAAGAATTTAAGTATGCGGGAAAATTTACAGCACATTTTTGTTTTAACACAACTAACAATTTGAGATGGCGTGGTCTTACCACGTCTTTTCTGCCATCACATGTGATGTAGCTTTGAACAATCCTAACTAATTCTTCCCATGGCTCTCTTAGGGTTGCAGGCAGGACTCCTTTTCCTTTGATGGTAAGGCTTTGTCCTTCGTCCTGGAAGATGGTTATAGCATCTTGAAGTCTCACTCTTTTCTGGGTCCATACTAGTCCAGTAGCTGGTAGTCCCGATACTTAAGCAATTATTGCATCTATTACTGTTATTTGTCTCCCCCTCACCATGGAATGATCTTCTTGCAAATTCTGTAGAAATTCCAAGGCCACCATCTCATTAGACTACTATAGTCAGTTAAGGTAGGCAATCCACCCTGCTCTTATTAAAAATTTTCATGTAGCATCGGCGATCATTAACACCTGCGACTCATTGCGTATCGATCTGCCTCCCATCTTTGTTTAAGCTTAGCACACTGTTACTTTTTTTACCAAGAAAAAACACAGAAATGTCGATGGAACAACATGTTGTTCAAGCTTTAGCACGTTGTTTACAGAGAAAAAACGTAGAAATTTTGATGGAACAGTAAGTTGTTCAAGCTTTAGCACACTGTTAATTTTTACAGAGCAAAAGCACATAAATGATGATGGAACAACAATTTGTTCATATTGGGAAATATCAATACCATTAAACTTGTTATTCCCGAGTTTTGATGGAGTCATAGTACCTCCAAATAAGGAATCGACACGTATGCCAGTGTATTATGGAGGTCACCCACGCCCCCCCCCCGAAATGTGATAGGCCGTCCTCGACTGGAAAATAAAGGAGCAGCATGCTGGACTGCAATCATACAGTAAAATAAAGGAACTGCATATATATCCATGACATGATTATAAAAATCAGCGGATCACTGAAATCGAGGCTTATGATGGAAATCACAAATAGATATGGAAATGTCGTGAAATGATGCGAAAAATAGAGGATAGGAAAGCTGATGCAAGTAAAAGTTCTTATGCGGTCATTATCCACTTTAACCATTATGATTGATTTATAAATGATTTTTCATGTATAAAAGGTTCGAAAGGGTTATATAACATAATCTCATTTGAAATCAATATAAAGATATAAGAAGAAGGATTTATAATGACTATTGGTGTATGAAAAGTATGACTTCAATACCATCAACAGAGCTCTATTGCCCACAAGTGTCCATAACCTTGACAGAGTTGCTTGTTTCACCCTTGGAACCATAATCCTTTGTGTATGCCTAGGAAAGTGTGTTGTGATGTCAGAATGGAGGCCATTGTGCTAGCTTGGTAACTAGATGAATCACAATGTCATTCACTAGGAAGGAGTGAAAGGTGGGCAGGCCGGTTCGTGATGAGACCTCCTGTTCCAAGGAATTTTTTATTTTTCTGATATGCTTCTTGGATCATATCCCTGGTGTGGTGGCCATAGTGGGAATGCCACTTCACTTACTTCTTTATGATCATGGTAGGTTGGCTCTTGATGAGACTCCCTATCCTTCATCTAACAAATCATGTTAGTAATATATAGATATATATTTTTCTCTTTTTTTCTTTTTCTTTTTTTATAGCACTTTCCTATTTATATACAAAGGATAGCTCAACACTCCTTAAGAGTAGGGATGGTGGAAGAAGTATGAACATCTCAATAGAGGAAAATATGCCCTTATTCTTATTCAATAATAATGATCAAAGAGAATTATGAAGATTTAAGGAAGAACCAAAATGATAAAAATAATCAATCAAATTGGTTTTAGTGAAAATAAAGACAGCAAAGTGATATAAATAGTTGTGCCCTTTCCTCTTTTTTCTTATCGATTCAAAACAATTTCTCTAAAAATAACGATTTTTCTTTGATTTGCTAATTTTAGTGTCCTCTAGCTTTTGTGTTCTTGCATAAATGTATAGATGTGTCTTAAATGAACCATTATTCACAAAAATCCTTTAAATGATAAAACACACAAAAAAAAAAAAAATGCACTCAAAAAGTGTGGTTTCTTAGATGGAACAGCTGTTGATCCATAAGAGGGATAGCAAAATAACTTCCGCGCGCAAAAACTATGGTTCATTTAAGAGGAACAACAAACAAAAGAAAAATACACTCGAAATTATTGTTCCTTAAGAGGAACAACAGTTGTTCCTTACACAAA
Organism: Pinus taeda; assembly: GCA_000404065.3. Lineage (NCBI taxonomy): Eukaryota > Viridiplantae > Streptophyta > Pinopsida > Pinales > Pinaceae > Pinus > Pinus taeda. The sequence goes on from APFE031250067.1 coordinate 17,138, forward strand.
ACAGCAAATAAAGCAAACGCGAAATAAAATACCGCTCCTTTGGCAAAACAGCCTAAGATCATCCAAAATCAAAACTATTGTACCTTCGGAAAGAATGGCAGAAAGGAAAAAATGAGAAGGAAGGTTGTTCCTTTAAAAGGAACGGTTAAATAATCTGGCGAAAGAGTTGTTCCTTTGGAAAGGAACAACAAAAATGCGGAAATGTTGTTCCTTCGGAAAGGAACAGTAGAAAACGAAAGTGTCATTCCTTCAGAAAGGGACAGCAAAAATGAAAAAGTGTTGTTCCTTCGGAAAGGAATAGCAAAAAAAACGAAAGTATTGTTCCTTCGGAAAGGAACAACAAAAATGTGGAAATGTTGTTCCTTCAGAAAGGAACAACAGAAAACGAAAGTGTTGTTCCTTCAGAAAGGAACAACAAAAATACAAAAGTGTTGTTCCTTCAAAAAGGAACAACAAAAAAGCGAAAGTGTTCTTCCTTCGGAAAAGAATAGAAAAAATGTGAAAGTGTTGCTCCTTCGGAAAGGAACAAAAAAAGTGCGAAACTGCTGCTCCTTCGGAATGGAACAGCAAAAAGAGAAAATGTTGTTCCTTTGGAAAGGAATAAAAAAATATGAAAGTGTTGTTCCTTTGGAAAGGAACAGCAAAAAAGGCAGAAATGTTGTTCCTTCGGAAAGGAACAACAAAGTGCAAAAGTGTTGTTCCTTCAGAAAGGAACAACAAAAAGGCAGGAATGTTGTTCCTTCGGAAAGGAATAACAAAATGCAGAAGTGTTATTCCTTTGGAAAGGAACAGCAAAAAGGTGAAAATGTTGTTCCTTCAGAAAGGAACAGCAAAATGCAAAAGCGTTGTTCTTTCATAAAGGAACAACAAAAAGGTGGGAATGTTGTTCCTTAGGAAAGGAATAGCAAAATGAAAAAAAATGCAGAAATGAAAAAAATTGTACAAAAAGTAGTTTATAAAAGCAGAAAAGAAAAACTTATGTACAAATTTTAAAAACAATGGAATTATTTAGTGAACCAATTCCGAGGAAGGATTATTTTCCTCAACAAGAATCTGCATATCAGAATCTTCCTAGAACTATTGGTAAAAGGATTCCCAAGTAAGAGGTTTATGGTACAGTCGCACTCGGTGGCCATTTTCTTTAAAGGTATGTCCAGATTCGTCAATAGTAGTCAAAGTGATGGTGCCATTGTCGTGCACTTTCTGGAATTCATATGGTCCAAGCCATCGAGTCTGAAGTTTCCCTGGAAAATCCTGAAACCTGGAATCATATAGGAGTGCCCAATCTCCTTTGTGGAAGATTCTCTTTTTTATTAGGGCATCGTGCCATTTTTCTCTCTACTGTTGAATTAATGCAGTGCATTGAAGAGCTGAGAGCCTAGTTTCATCTAGCTCGTTAATTTGTTGTAATCTATTGGTCCGTGCCTCATTTAAATCCAGACCGATCTCCTGTGTTGTTCATAATGTTTGTATTTCAACCTCTATTAGAAAGATGGGTTCTTTTCCAAATACTAGCTGATATGGTGAATAACCAGTGGTGTTTCTCCACATTGTTCAGTATGCCCACAAGGCCTCTGGCAATCTTGAACCCTAATCATGCCTATGTGATGCAATGGTTTTTGTCCTTATTGCCTCTATCACTTTATTCATGCTCTCTACTTGGCCATTTTCTTGTGGGTGATATGGAGTGGTAATTTTTTACTGAATGTGATAATTTTTTAATGTTGCAGCGATTTTATTACCTACAATTTGTGGTCCTCCATTCGTGATTATGTCCCTTGGGAGGCCATATCTCACAAATATTTGGAACAAGAAATGAATCACAGAGTCCTCTATAGCTCTTGGAAGTGCCTCTACTTCAACCCATTTGGTAACATACTATGTTGCTACTAGAATATATGTTTTCTGATTTAATGATGAGTTGATCAGACCAACAAAATCAAGTGCCCAACACTCAAATGGTTCAACTACAGCTCTAGGTTTAAAGGAATTTTGTCAGACTGTCTAGGATGTCCTCCTCTTTGGCAACTGTCACAGGCTTGCACAAACTTCTTAGCATCTTTAAATATTGTGGGCCAGTAATAACATGTTTGCAAAGCCTTGTGACCAGTCCTTTGATCTGTGAAATGTCCGCCACACGGTCCATCATGACAGGCTTTCAAAATGTCAAATATTTCATCTTCATGGATGCATCTTCTGATCTCCATATCTGACCCTGTATGAAAGAGGTAGCCCCAAATCTAAGAAAATCGGGTACTACGTTGCGCAATCTATTTTCGTTCATTCTGGGTTAGATGCTTTGGTAATTTTCCTACTGCTAAATAATTTGCAACATCAGCATACCAAGGTGTCTTGATAGTAACAGCAAACAAATGTTCATCTAGGAATTGATTTTTGACTGTTGTTGCATCCATTGGCTTTGGCATTCGTGAGAGAAAGTCAGCGACAGGGTTCTTTTTTCCAAGTCGATATTTTATTGTGATGTCAAATTCCTGCAATAAAATCAACCATCTTGTTACCCTACCATTTGTAATAGGTTTATTTTCTAAATATTTTATGGCAGAGTGATATGTATATAAGACCACAGGATATCTAGTGATATAATGCCTAAATTTATTTACAGCGTGTATTACAGCTAAAAACTCTTTTTCAGTAACGGTATAGTTTAGCTCGGAAGGAGACAAATTCTTGCTAATATAATAGATTGCATATGGTTTTCTGTCTTCTTCCTACCCAAGGATTGCTCCAATAGCTTTGTCTGAAGCATCTGATGAAATTTGAAATGGCAGGTCCCAATTTGGGCCTCTGAGCACTGGGGCTATTGACACAAATTTTTTCAGATCCTCAAAAGCACGGTCGCATTTATCTATCCAAACAAAATCAACATTCCCTGTTAGTGTGTATAGAGGTGCAGCTATTTGAGAAAAAAATTCTATGAACCTCCTATAATAACCAGAAAATCCTAGAAAACTGCGTACCTCTGTCTATGTGGTAGGAATAGGTATTAGCAAAATTATTTGAATTTTGGCCAAATCTACCTGTATTCTAGCCACTGAGATATAATGACCTAGGATGAGCCCTTCGGTCATCATCATATAGCACTTTTCATGGCTCAAGCAGAGCCTAGTGGTGATACATCGTTGCAGCACCTCTTCCAATGTGTCTAGTGTTGGCTCAAAATCATCTCCACATGGTGTGAAATCATCCATGTATACTTCGAGCCCTTTATTTATTAAATCTGAAAAGATGCTAAGGATGGCCCTATGAAATGTGGCAGAGGCATTGCATAGGCCAAAGGGTAGGACTCTGTAGGCAAATGTTCCCCAAGGACAGGTAAAAGTAGGTTTGTCCTGGTCTTCAGGGGAAATCTGAATCTGATTGTATCCACTAAAGCCATCCAAGAAAGAAAAGAATTTCTTTCCTGCTAATGTGTCTAATACTTGATCAATGAATGGAAGGGGAAAGTGGTATTTCTATGTTCTTTGTTTAATTCTATATAATCTATACAAATCCTCCACTTTCCATTCTTCTTTGGCACCACTACTAGTGGAGAGACCCACTTGCTATCGGACATTGGATAAATAAAGTTCACATCCAAACATTTTTGTAATGCAACTTTCACAATGTCTTTCAGGTGGGGGTTGAGTCTCCGTTGGGGTTGGCGAACAGGTCTAACATCCCTTTTTGTATAAATGTGGTGCGTACACAGCTGGGGAACGATTCCCTTCACGTCCGAATAATCCCATGTAAAAACTTCCTTATATTTTCTCAGTAGTTAGACCAGCTTTTCTTCTTGTTCAAGAGTCAGATTTTTGTTAATGTTCAAGGTTTTTCCTCGCTCAATCTCTGTAGTTTTGCTGTTTGAAATAGAGGTAGTGGGTATTGATTGGTCATGAGTGTCCTTGAGCGGATATTCTTCTAGTTCATTGTCAAGTGCTGCTATCATGTGACATTGTACATGGGATCTAGATTTTGATTGGTTAATGAAGTTTTTAATAACATCATCCTCTATTTGATCTTTAAAATCGAGGGCATCTTCTATGGTTAAAGGGGACCTAATGTTTTCTGTAAGGTATGATACAGGTTGTTTGTTAGTTTTTATTATTATTACACTTGGCTGGGCTGGAGGGTATAGAGCTAGATTCTTGATATTGCTTCCTCTAGTTATAGTCATACTTCCTTGTCGGCAGCCAATGTAAGCATCAACAGTCGCAAGCCAAGGTCTACCTAGGATTAAACTGTGTCCATCGAGTCAGTTTTTGGGGTTGATTATCAGAAAGTCGGTAGGATATTTCCAGGAATCTATGAATACCATTACATTGTGAAGTGTATCTTCTGGTCTAACCACTAATTGGTCAACCAATTCCAATAAGGTGGAGGTTGGTTCCACTGATGTAATGCCCAGTTTTTGACAACTGGTGGTTGTTAAAATATTAATTGCAACCCTTAAATCAGCAAGGGCATTTGGAAAGTTTTGTCCATTGATTTGCACTATCACTATAGGATTCCCCGGGTCTTCATATTTGATAGGTGCTTCTCTTCCTGATAACAGATCAGATAGGGTGCCAACTACTTGGACTGTTGGGTTATTTGTTATTCTCCTCCTTGGTTTTTTTATACATAACTCTTTGATGGTTTTTTCATATATTGGGATATCTTAGATAGCTTGGAGGAGTGGGATTTTTATATACAAATTATTTATTTCTCCCAAAATATCAGTCAGGATGTTCGATAGGGTGTGGTATGATTAATCATTTTGGGAATTGGGGAGAAGTTGTGGTTGCTTGGTCATGAGTTTGTTGTCTGACCACATCTTCTTCTTGTAATGGTTGTTCTGCGGGTAACTGATTTTCAACTTGAGCATTTTTATCTCCCTCAGTTTCTATAGTGCGCCTAGACCTTAATTGAAGGTCATTGCACTTCCTTAGGTCGGTTTCTAGTTCTGATGTTTTGATTATCTGAACAAATTGAACCGGTCTATTATTTGGGTTTAGGTTGGGTTGGGCTGGGAGTTGCAGTCTTAAGTTGGATTGGGGATTTTGTTGTAATGTATATGGCACTAGCAGTGTGGGTTGAGGGAGTGGGATGGTTCCAGCTAGTTGATTCATCGGTCTTTGCCAGTTTGACTGCCAGGCTTGACTCTGCGAAGTGGGAGGGGACCATTGTGTTGGATATGCATTGTTTTGCCAATATGGTGGAGAGTAGGGAAAATTTGGCCAATTAGTTTGGCCTATTTGATTTGGCCATGGTGATAAAGGAAATGGTTGTTGTGACCAGTTTGAAAAGGGTGGCTGATTTTGCCACATTGTATTATATTCCTGAGTATGATATTGCAGAGGTTGGAAAGAAGAAGATGGATCGGAGAGCATACCTGGTTGGTGTGGCTGCCATTGATGGCCCTGATTAAGTAGGTACATTGGTTCTGATTCTTCCTTTGCTTCTTTGTATACTGCCTTCAAACCTAGGAGTGAGGGATAGTTCTCTGTGGAGTGGTCTTTTGTATAAATAGGCAGACTTGAGCTACCTCCACTGGGCACTCTTTATGGTTGTGTTTCTTTCTGCATCTAGGGCAGAATATTGCTAGATTTTGCTCTGCTTCTACTTGTTTCTGTTTCGCTTGTATAATATCGAGCTATGTTTTCAGAGTCCCCAATATATCAGTTTTTTAATTCTCCAGTAAATTCCTGATTTCTCCGTGGGTTACTCCTCCACTAGAGATTTTGTTTTCCCTTGTGAGCATGTCATGTTCTGCTGGTTTTAGCCTTGTACTGCCTCATGAACTCCTGATGCACAAATCAATAATGTCAGCAAAATTTTCTTGATAGATGTCACATTTTCCCATGATATTTTGTGTTTCAACCCATTATTCCTTCATGCCTTTAATTAATGTCATTTTTAATCATTGTCAGGTAAGGGTAATGATGCATAAGGTGATCTCTGAAGATTATACTAAAAACATTCAACACACTCTTCTAGTGTTTCATTAGTTCTGGCTACCATCTAAAATATTTCATCTTTTAACTCTCTAGACCTATAATAATCCTGATACTTCTTCAGAAAAGCACCTTTCATCTAATCCCAGTATTTATAACACCTCCACCTAACCCCATAAACCATCGTAAAGCAGCCCCCTTTAATGTAGAGGGAAATAATTTTAGCTTTTGGGGATCGGTGGTATAGTCATACCCCAAGCATAGTACATTGAATTAAAAAAAAAATGCATTTGGATCTTCCAATGTTAAGCCATGGAATGTAGGAATATGTTGGCGAGGAATGGCCTTCATAGGTGCATTGACTGCAGTATCTACAATGGGATATTGCAGTGTGGAGGTTTGGGAGGTTTGCTAGTTCTGGGCCATTTGGTCAAATATGTGCCAATATCCTTCTGAGATTTCTATGAGTGTATTCCTAAGTTGGTTAGAAGGAGTAGGAATGGCCTTTGATGAGCCCCAAAAATGGATAATTATATGGGCTCATTCAACCTCCTAATTCAACTTAATCCACCATTTTCATTAGTTTATTGCATGTTTTTTATTATATTTATGCCAATAGAGTGAATTGGGTTAGTCATTATGCCAACAAGTCTAAAGTGTGCTTTGTGTAGTCTTTTTGGTCAATATGGAGACAAAATCAAAGGTTTAAATGAGCACTTGGCAGCCAAATTTGTGGAGAGGATTTTTAGGAAGGTGACCCCTTCATTTATGGGCCCTTACCTCGAATTCTCCACCATAAACTCAGAGTTCAAGGGCCACCAAATCAATTATCACAAGGGCAGCCAAGCAAGTCAAGTAGGACTACTGTTAACTGCAAGTCTTGGAAAGCTGAGTCCCTAAAGTTTAGGAGGGTTTTTGGGGTCCTCAATTTGTATAAATAAGAGAGCTTAGGGCCTCATTTTGGTTAGCCAGTAGTTAGTCACTTTGTAGGCAGAAGTTAGCTAGTTTGTAGTTCGATTTTAGTCAGTAGATTAGCTTTGCATTTCAGCACATTTTCAATCTTTCCCTTGCGGACAATTTTTGATGTAACTCTTCTTTTCTTGATCAATAAACATGAATACAACTTTGTACCAGCTCTAAATCTCTCTTAGGAGGCTGTAGCTCTTTGGGTTGGGCCCATCTCAAGTGCCCAGTACCTCGTTTGTTTACCTTTATGTGTTTTTGCTGCATTGTTAGAATAAATTTTGCTATTTAGATTTAAATCTTGCTTTGTTATTTAGATTTCTTTTCATGATTAAAAAGGAATTTTATGTTCAAATTGAGTTGATTGGTTATTAACAGGGAAGAGCTTCAGAAAAAGGCCATCAAGCACCTCTGATTTCACCTCTTCCTCAGTGGGATCAGGAGCTGGGATCAAGGTGACCTTGCTCCCAACAAAAACACAGTCTTTGCTTCGCCATGCAATCATTAGTGTTCAATTTTTATTTGCAGAAGTTGGTTACATGTTCAGAGTCTTGATTGCTTAGTTTGCATAGCATTTCACATTATTTCATTTCGAATAAACTTCTGTTCATTTCCTTTTGTTGTTAGGTCAGATTAGAGTGAAGTAACTAGGTCATAGGTTTTATAAGTGTTTGTTTGTTCAGTTTGAAAAACCACTTGCAGAGTACCTATTATCCTTCTTACCTGCCCATACTCCATCCATCCTACCTGCTTCACCCTTCACTTAGAAACCCTTACCTTACATTTGCCTCATTCGCTTACTTTGCCATGATTCTCATCTTCTTGTGCAACATCGTTTCATCCCTCCTTGAACAAATCTCACCATCTGCGCCACTCCTCAACTCCATCCTCCAAGTCTTGAACTCCCCTACACCCCTATTTCACCTCCATACTCATTCCTCCACCTTTTTCCCTCCATGCATTCTCCAAAATCCTCTTTTCGGAACATCCTGTAGAAAATTACAGAACATCCTGTAGAAATTCCAGAACATCCGGTAGAACCCCTGCAGACTTCCTGTAGAAGCTCACGAAAGTGATTTCTTGATATCGTATCACTATGAAACTCTTAGGAAGGGTGCTAGGGACCCTTTAGGACCTCTTCTAACCTTCCAAACCTCCTGCAAGCATTTTCTCCCACCGATCCACCTCTGCACAGTAAAAAACAATGAAAGCACATGCATGATAATTCTGACAACTTATTCAAAAATACAAAAAGATGTTTTCTTCAGATAGAAGTAGCTTAGACACATGTATTTTACCTTCCTAGAAGTCAATGGTATCTCATTCAGTAGCTTGCATCTTCCTTCTTGCATTAGTAGGACTAGCTGGTAGAATTAGGGTTTGCTAGGGTTTGCGTTTCTCTTTGGCTTTCAGTTTCTTTCTGCAAGTAGATTAGATTCCTTTGAGTTAGCTTTCGTCCATCAGTTAAAAAGTATCTTCTTAGAGCTCATAGAAGTTGGCTTAAGCCCCTAGTAGACTTGTGCCAGCTGGCCAAGTGACAACTGCGACAAGAGCTAGTACTTGCGCATACAACACTGTCGCTTCCAATTTTGTTAGGAACTACCGGGTTGATAAAATTAAAGAACGGAGTCCCAGGAGTTGTAGCATTATTGCTGCAATACTAGGGCTCACCATCTTTTTGGTGCCATTGCTGGGGAAGCGTCACGATATTGCTGATTGCTGCTATTCTTCTATTTTTTAATACAACCTTCTTCTAAGTAGTTTATTTCATTTCCATTTTGAAATTTCATTTCCACAAAAGTAGAGTAGACATTTCCTGCTTTTATAGATTAGCATTTCAATTCGAAAATTTCAATTCTGCAAGCATAGAATAGCATTTCAATTCCGCAAGTATAGCTTAGCATTTCATTCTTGCAATTTCATTTCAACAAAATAGGTTAGTCCTTTTTTGCTTTCCTTTCAATTCTGCATTTTCATTTCAACAAGATAGTTAGTTGCAGTTCAATCTATTTCAGTTTTGTAGGTACAAGAAGAAAAATACAAAAATAACCAAAAATATTTCCTTTCATGCCTGGTAGGAGTAGAGATAAGTCAGAAAAATACTTGCACAACACCTCCCACTGATTCACACAACCATCCTTCTCTCTTCTTCGATGGTTGTGATTAAGAAGAACCCCTGGGCGAACATCAAGGCATATTTGAAGAACCTTTAGGGGAGAGAAGAAGAAAACATTCCTCTGGAGCAAATGGCTACAAGAAGAAATGTTTGGAGCAGTACCTTATCCAAAAATGAATTTGCAAATTAGATGGAAGATTTCAAGAGCGATATGAGGCAGTTTCTTGCCATGCAACTGGATACCTTACAGATCCAAAGGAAGCAAGAGGAAACCAAGAGGGCTTTGGCCATCTTTTGTCCCAGGTGCACTAGAAAGCATTCTAGGCACGAATGTCCATTGTACTCCATAGAATTGTGTTTTGTCTATGAAGAATACCATCCTCCAGATCAGTGCCCTTCCTTGCCTAGAATTAAAGATACATATGAAAGGGCCAAAGAAGTTACTGAACCACTCTATTTCATGAACCAAAGGAGGTCACATGGACCCATACCTTACCAGCAGGAACTGCAAGGGACATCCGAGACTTATTATGACCCCTATCAAGCCACTTTCATGCCTTTTTGGGGTCCCCTTGCTCATCCTTCCTGGTTCACAACTCCTCCTTGTTCCTTCACAGATCCATATTATGCCCAACCAGTTGCTCATTCATTTCACTCTTATGCTCAGCCACAACCTCAGTGGAATGCACTTCATCAGGGGTGGAGGCCCCAGTACAACTCTCCTCGCACTCATTTTCCTCCACCACCTGCCCAACCACAACCCCATCCGCATCCGTCTCAAATATACACCCCCACTCAACTACCCATACCATCATTTCCAAACTCGCACATTGGAATAGTTCAACCCAATTGCAAAGCTGAGGTACAACATGTCCAAATGACTCCTCTTGAGCTCAATGATCTTCACCATAGCTCAGGAAGACTATTGCCAGAAAGATATTATATTGACAGCATTGAAGCACCACATCCAACAAAAGAAGATTAAAAAAAGGATAGCAAAGAACCATGGGCTACACTTGATGAAGAGAAGACATCAAAATCGGAGATTGAGAGTGCTCCCTCATCGTTACCATCAAATCCTCCATGTACTCAAGAGAAAACTCAGCAAAAAGAGGAAGATGTGAGGGTCATGATAGAAGACGATATGGAGAATGATCCAGATCAACAAAAGGACCAAGGATATCAGAGCTATATTGAGATATGGCTCCAGACGGTCACTAAGTTGCAGCAGTACTCTATTCCTCAGCTATGCTTGACCCCTTCAAAGTCAAATCATTTGGTCTCTGAAGTCCAGCTAGCTGTCAAAGCATGCATTTCAAGCCTCCACATGAGTTTGTCTCTAATCTCGATATGCACATGGCTCCATTGGAAGTATTCTTATACTTTAAAATGATTTTGTTTTTCAAGAAGGGTAGGGTAGAAAAAAAAAAGAAAAAAAGAAAGAAAAAGAAAAAGAAAAATAAAAATAAAGAAAAATAAAAAATGAAAATAAGAGGAAAATAAAGATCTAAGGTGAAATCTCCTCGGAGGTGCCTCAAATCGGCTGATTGAAAACCTCCATGAGGTAGTCAATGGGTTGGAAGAAAAAGAAAAGAAAAAGGAATAAGATCCTTGGGTGAAAACCTCCATTGGAGGTGCCTAGGGCAGGCAGTTAGGGTGAAAACCTCCATGAGGCGCCCTAGTTGTTTTCAAAAACAGAGAAAAAAGAAGAAAAGAGAAAAAGAAAAAGTAAACCTAATTTCCATGGAATAATTGCAAGTTGCAAGAAGGACATTGCAGGTCAGGAGGATTGCTCAAAGCAAAGATAGGAAGTTCTGGGCTTTCTACAGGAAGCTATAGGCGTTTCTACAGGAAGTTTTGTATTTCTACAGGAAGTTCTGTATTTCTACAGGAAACATCTTGTAGAACCTTCAGGCAAGCCAGATTTGATTTTGGAAGGGAATCTAAAGCTTCGAATCTATTGGTTATGCCTGCAAGCATCCATGTTTCCATTCCTCACCCTTTTCCATCATTTTTTCCACCTCATTGTGCTTCTTTTATGAAAATTGTGTTTTCTATAGGAAGTTTTGTCTCTTCTACAGGAAGCTTACAAAAAAGCCAAATTGATCTCCAAAGAGGACTCGAAGGCTGGGAATATGTCCATGAGGCCTACACACATCCATGTTTCCATCCCTCACTCTTTTCCGTCATTTTTTCCACCTCATTATGCTTCTTTTACGAAAACTGTGTTTTCTACAGGAAGTTCCTGTAGAAATTACAAGAAGCTAAAAATGGATTGCAAAAAGGTAGTTTGGTGAACATGATAGCTTCCTCAAGGGTTCATAAGTTCTCCTACAATATTCAAACTCCTCCTCCATCATCTCCATGCCTGCATCACAGCCCAAGCTCATTTTTTACCACACAAAAACTTGTAGAATGCTTTGAAGAAAAAAATACATAGAACATAATTTGTTTTTTCCATAACATGAAAACCGTGCATCCATTTACAAAACCATTTTACAGGGAGTTGAATAGGGATGATGGAAACATGCCCGAGCAATTTCAGCCAATTCTGGTGCACGGTTTCCAAGAAATAAGCCTCCATCACCTTCAGCCATTTTTGCATTTTCTTCATATCCGTGCATCTGTTTCAAAACCTGTTTCATGGGGAGATTCATATGCATCATAGCAACCTACCCAAGAAGTTTCAGCCGATTCCGATGCACGGTTTTTGAGAAATTGATCTCTATAATCTTCAGAAATTTCCCATTTTTCTCGAAATCTATGAATCCATTGATCGCAATTTTGCTACGGCTGGTGCATAATAATGATAGGAACATGCTCAACAAGTTTTAAATCGATCTGGTCTATCGTGCGAGTGTAATGGCGAAAACAAGTTTCTGTCCTGTGAAAATTCAACATTAGCAGCTTGACGGTGCAGATCTGAACATGGAAACGAACTCCTGCAGCCTAGATCTGGCCAGAGGATACTTGCAAAAGAAAAATAACCACACATCAGATAGCAAGAAGCTTATAACATAAAGGATCCAGGCATGCAGCAACGGAATATGAGCATGCAGCAGCACGTCGACTTGCAGGTATGTGACTAAAACGCGTTCCTCTATTGCATGAATCTAGTCTAAGCACTGCATGAACGAATGAGATGGTGGGATTCAGCCATAAATCTAGGCAGATTCGATTGTGCTCATCCAGGGATCACTAGTGCACATGTATAGTCATTCACGTGAAATTTGAAAAACACAGGTAGTGGTAGACGTGTTGAAATCCAGCGCACAGGACATCAAATGATTAACAGATAGAAGAGAACGTACAGTTCATAACATCACTGCAGTTCGAATAAATGCAACACACATTTTGCCACCTCATCCCCTCGCCACGAATTGTGCCATAATTCAAAATGCTCGGCTGAAGACTCACGTTAACCATTGTTCATTTACATTTGCAAACCTCTTCGGCCGAAGTACGCGTCCTCTGCCTCTGAATTCTGTTAAACCGACGTCCTTCGCCAAGTTTTTCACCCTGTTCAAAATTCTCTCGCATTCCAAGATCGTTCAGAGGCGCAGAGACATCCTACGGAAGTCGATTAGCGTTCTACAGGACGACATTCTACAGGAAATTACAGCATAGCCTTCCAGAGCAGAAAAGCCTGGATTTTTTTTTCCGACAAATTGGGAGTCTAGAAAGAGGTAGGCTCGAAAAACACTCTTCCCTACATGATATATTTTGAAATGTGGTGAATTAACTTTCTGGAGTAGGCGAATTGGAGACAAGTATGCCTGTGGGTCAAGAATAGAAATTTTCCTGTGTGTCACACGAAATTTTTCAGTTGGTTCTGCGTCAAATTCTCCTCCACAGTTCCTGTTAAAAATATTCCTCCTGTAGAAATGATAAACTGCTATAAGGCTCACCTGTGCACATATAAAAAAAAAATTGTGACTGTTATGTGGATGGAATAGAAAAACAAGCTCTGCACCCTATCTGTGAGAGCCTAATTTCCTTTTGACAAGTCGAGTTTTGGGCAGCAGCAGTAGTATAACCAAGGAATTGGTGAAAGGGGAGATACAAACAGCTGAGAAACCCTGTCCTGAGAATCAAAGGAGGAAACCATACTAGAATTTCCATTCTATCCAGAGCTCGAGCCAAAAACAAAGTTTTTTCACCATGCCAGGAGGGTTTATCAGAAAGGAACCCTCGGATTCCAAGAAGTTAAAATAAACTCCTGAGGTGGTAGACTTATTTACCCGTGCAAAGTGGATCACCTTCTGTGACAGAATTCAAGGTCACGATGATAAGATAGCAGAGAAGTTCCTAAGGTCCCTGCAGCCCAAATCAAAAATACTGGCCACTATAAATTTGAGAGGATTGACCTTGAAACTCACCCCACAACTCATTAGTCGGGTCACTAATTTGCCATTGGGGATACCCTGGGATAAAGAGGAAAGGAAATTGGGCCAGAAGGCCAAAAAGGAATTCTTCCTACTGGCAGAACAGTTTTCAGAGGATAAGAATGGGGTCCGGAGAGCCAGCCTTCACCCATTTTGGAGCAAGGTCAGCCTTCAAATTATGAAGTATATTACCTGTGAGGGGTGATTCGGTATTGTGTATGGTTATCACTTCCGGTTGTTAACTGAGCTCAGGCATAAGATGGATTTACCCACAGAAAAAAAATTAAGCCTCCCATATTTCCTCCTACAGTCATTGATTGAGTGTGGCACAAAACTGGAGGAAGGAACACCAGACCAGCTGGCCCATCATGGGCTTATCAAGCTTCTAGTAGAAGATGCTTTCCATACTTATATTGTCCCTCTCTCCTGGGAGACTTTTCTCAATATGACCAAGAATGATGATATCCGGATTCTGGCCGAAGAACTCACTTCATCCAGTAGTGAGGAAAAGAAGCATATGGAGGTAGAGAAGAAAACTGAGGGTAAGGAAGCTAAGGGTAAGAAAATCCAGGGCAAACCACCACAGGAAAAGCAGGAAGAAAAGTAAGAAATAGGACAAGCTGCTGAGGCCAAAGTTGTGGGTGGAGTAAAAACACAGACGTCAATGGAGAAGCGGATGCAAACCTGGGCAGAGAGGACTGAAAAGTCCAAACAAGTGAGGGCACACCCAATGCAACCACAACACAAGTCAAAGAGAAGGCACCCCCAGCCAAGCAAGCCAAATCAATAAAAACCGTTTCTATAGGAAGCCAGAAAGCCGCTTCTACAGGAAGCTAGAAAACGACCACTACAGGACTTTCTACAAGAAGTTTGGGGAAAGGGCAGCAGAAGGAGAAATCACCTGAGATTCTAGTGAGGGAGGCAACAGCTGTGCTGGCCACCCTAAGCACATCTCCCAAGCAGAAGGAAAAGTGAAAGAGGGAGACTCCCCTATATTTTAAGGGAAGAAGGAGTGTGAGGATTAAGACTGGCAAACCCCAGGCTCCGTCAAAAGAGCCAATCACAATTGTAAACACCCCTACCACACCAAAGGAGACGTCCCCCTCCAAGGCATCCATCACTTATGAGCGGGGAAGCCCAAAGACATCCACCTGGAAGGAGAGAATGGAAAGGTTGGACACAAAAGCCTCTCTCCAAGATGGTGAGATAGTTCTACAGGAAGCTAAGAATTCTCTAGGAAAAGGAGCATAGGCAGTGGGAAGAAGCAGAGAGAAAAGAATGGTTTCATGACCGAAAATAGGACATCACTTCAGAAGCTTGGCATGACAAGGAGGCCACCAGGGCCATCAGAGATGAAGAGATATATTAATTGCTCAGAGGATGAGCAACACTTTCAGTAGGGGGGTGATGATGAGCCCCAAAAATGGATAATTATATGGGCTCATTCAACCTCCTAATTCAACTTAATCCACCATTCTCATTAGTTTATTGCATGTTTTCTATTATATTTATGCTAATAGAGTGAATTGGGTTAGTCATTATGCCAACTAGTCTAATGTGTGCTTTTTGTAGTCTTTTTGGCCAATATGGAGACAAAATCAAAGGTTTAAATGAGCACTTGGCAGCCAAATTCATGAAGAGGATTTTTAGTAAGGTGTCCCCTTCATTTATGGGCCCTTACCTCGAATTATCCACCATCAGCTCGGAATTCAAGGGCCACCAAATCAATTACCACAAGGGCAGCCAAGCAAGTCAAGTAGGATTGTTGTTAACTCCAAGTTTTGGGCAGCCGAGTCCCTAAAGTTTAGGAGGGCTGTTGGGGTCCTCAATTTGTATAAATAAGAGGGCTTAGGGCCTCATTTTGGTTAGCCAGTAGTTAGTCACTTTGTAGGCAGAAGTTAGCTAGTTTTTAGTTCGATTTTAGTCAGTAGATTAGCTTTGCATTTCAGCACCTTTTCAAGCTTTTCCTTGTGGACAGTTTTTGATGTAACTCTTCTTTTCCTGCTCAATAAAGATGAATCCAGCTTTGCACCAGCTCTAAATCTCTCTTAGGAGGCTGTAGCTCTTGGGGTTTGGCCCATCTCAAGTGCCCAGTACCTCCTTTGTTTACCTTTATGTGTTTTTTCTGCATTCTTAGAATAAAATATGCTATTTAGATTTAAATCTTGTTTTGTTATTTAGATTGTGTTTGATGATTAAAAAGGATTTTTATGTTCAGATTGATTTGATAGGTTAATAACACAGAAGATCTTCAGAAAAAGGCCATCAAGCACCTTTGATCTCACCTCTCCCTCAGTGGGATCGTGAGCTGGGACAAAGGTGACCTTGCTGCCACCAAAAACACTGTCTTTGCTCCACCATGCAATTATTAGTGTTAGATTTTCATTTGCCGAAGTTGATATCAGTTGTGGTTGTATGCTTAGGTTCATGATTGCTTAGTTGCATAGTTAATTCATATGATTTCGCTGCAAATAGACTTCTGTTCATTTCCTTTGCTGTTATCTAGGTCAGATTAGGTCAAAGTAATTAGGTTCTTGATTTTCCAAGTCTTCATTTGTCAAATTCGAAAAATAACTTACAGAGCACCTGTAATACCTCTCCATCCACCTGTACTCCATCAATCCCATTTGCTCCATCCTCCAACCCAGATTCTTGCCTCATGTTTTCCATTTGCTCACTTTGCCCTAATTCCCATATTTTTGTGCAACATTGCTCCACTCTGCCTTGAACAAATCCAACCATCCTCGCCACTCTTCAGCTCCATCCCCCAAGGCCTGGACCTCCTCACACCATTATCTCACCTCAATACCCACTCCTTCATCTTTCTCCCTGGATCCATTCTTCAAAATCCCATTTTTGAACATCCTGTAGAAAATTATAGACATCTTGTAGAAATTCCAGAACATCCTGTAGAACCCTAACAGACTTCCTGTAGAAGCTCACGAAAGTAATTTCTTGAGATCCGATCACTGTGAAACTCTCAGGAAGGGTGCTAGGGACCCCTTAGGCCCTCTTCTAACCTTCCCAACCTCCTGCAAGCATTTCCTTTTGCCAATCCACCTCTGCACAACTAAAAACAGTTAAAACACATGCACAATAATTCTTCCAACTTACTCAAAAATACAAAAAGATGTTTATTTTTAGATTTCACTTCAGAAGTATCTTAGTCACATGCATTTTACCTTTCTAAGAGTCAATGGCATTCCTCTCTGTAGCTTTCATCATTTTTCTTGCACCAATAGGATTAGTCGGTAAAACTAGGGTTTACTAGGGTTTGTATTTCCTTTCCGCTTTTCTCTTCTTTCTGCAAGTGGATTAGCCTCCTTTGAGTTATCTTTCATACATCAGTTAAAAAGATTCTTCTAAGAGCTCATAGAAGTTGGCTTAAGCTCCTAGCGGAATTGTGCCAGCTGACCAAGTGACAGTTGCGGCAAGAGTTAGTACTTGTGCATACAGCACCATCGCTTCCAAGTTTGTTATGAACTACCGAGTTGATAAAATTAAAGAAGGGAGTCCCAGGAGTTGCAGCATTATTGCTGCAATACTAGGGCCCACCAGATTCCAATACGCTAAACTCTCCCCGTTAAAGGCTTGCGATGCGATATGCCCGCGGACCCGATATGTTATAAAACCTCCCTTATATTGTTTCGGATCTGAAAGTCGCACTTCGAAATTTAGTGCTTCAAAGGGCTAGTCCCTCCCCGCTCCAACACAATGATGCAATAAGATTTCGGACCTGATAAGAGTATCGACCAAACTTGAATAGGATTTCAAGTCCAGAACTCGATTTCGGCTAAGTTTTTACAGTTTTAAAGTGTAAACCCATGTTTTTGCCTACGGAACTCAACGATGCTTATAAGGAAAACAGGACACGTGGATACACAGGAAAACACTCAACCAAACTTTAATTAAAGTATTAAGTGGAAAACAAAGGCCGAACCACTTTTATAAGAACTTAGGAGATAACACTGCATAAAGCCAAAATTACACATAAAATACCAAATTAACAGAGAATAGTAAGTTCAGATGCACAGAGAGGGTTTTTAAGATCACAATGTCTCTGTGATCAACCAATATAAAGATGTCATGTTCTTTCCTTCAGAAAATAAGAGATAAAGCCCACTCGGTCCCAATCCCTTTACAATAGCATGCCAATTACATATCTGCTGGTTCATTTTAGTAACCAGTTCCTAAAATAGAAACTTATTTATTATGACTAACAGTTCTACGAGACATCCTCCTTGAGAACCTTCACTACAGCTTATCCATACAACAATTATTACAACATGATCTTATTCCTAGATTCTATCCCTATGCTAAATTAGAAAAGCATGGAAATTGATGGCTAAAAGACCCCACTCCTTTGCCTGTAGATTTTTTTGGATTTTTGGAATAAGTTTGAAGATTTTTCTCTCCAAGTCACATGCTCTTGCATCACCATTTCAACGTCAGCCTGTGGAGCGCGGACTGAAGTCTCACCCGAAGCAGTATGGCGGGATGCTGGGACCATGTTTCCACACCCTTGAGATGTTTGAGGTGCCGTTTTAGTCTAACTGTGCCTACCTCTGTGAAGGTCACTTCACGCACTGTCTTGACCTTCAATACCTCTGCGATATGTTATAATTTCCCTTCGCGCAACCCTAAAGAGGCGCTAAGATTCTTTTGCACTGCTATGGTAGCATTTTGTGCTATTTCCCCAAATTAGACCATGTATCTTACTTATCTTCTTAAAGATTTTATTTAACTTTGCATAAACATATATCCTATCTTACATTCACTTATTCAACACATTCATACATATTCACGAATCATATAAGCATTAAAATTGCAATGCATATTCAATATAACAGATGCATAAAACAGGAAATAAATATGCAGAATGGATATGAAACTTCTCTTTATTAATGATCCAACTATTATAGACTAGACTCGCCCTACGCACTCGGCTGCAGGGGTCCACGCACTCAGATGCGGACTAATAGGCCTCTACGCACTCAGCTGCAGAGCCTCCTCCTACTCTACGACCCAAAACTAGACTTTACACTTCAGATACAACTCAATCCTTCTTCCTTCTCATTATTATTCCATTATCTCTTGATTACTTAGAGCCTCGCTCTATTTGTAAAATCTCATGGCCCGTGCCCAACAGGCCCCCAACACAAACATCACGACTCGCCCTCGAGTCACTCTATTGGTGCAGAGATCTTTGCGCGAAGACCTCCCAACTTTGCCTAGATTGCTACAAGATCGATAGCACACTGAGCGATTGCCTATTGTACTTCCTAAATGCATTATTCAGAGGTCGTTGTGGCTGAACTGGTTCCCTAAACCTGCTCCTGCATTCTTTGCATCTGCACGAGCATTTCTTCTATAGAGGCGGTAATGACGTACACCTTATCAATCCATGGTTGTAAGCGTGCCTTCAAAACTGTTTCCTTATGTCGAGCAACGTCCACCTGCCCCTCGATCACTTTTGCTTGCTGCATCCACGTGACCCTCTGTGTAAGGGAAACCATTTGCGCGATCCCTTTTACTTCATCATACTTCTATTGTAGCTCGTGTGCCTCTATTTCTAGGCGTTGTATGTTCGGGTCCTCCTGCAGAGTGTTGAGAACATCGAACGGCTCCTCGAACTGCTTTGTGCAATCTTTCACTGCACTGTTGACCTCCGCTATTGTCGATGTAATCGCAATGGTGCGTTGTTCCTTGACCTTTTGCAAAGTTGAAGGTTACGCCTTCAATTATATCTCAGCTATCTAAAGTTTCAGTTCTAGTTGGACCTTGGCCATCTCTTCCCTTGCCTCGTGCACCCGTGCTGCTAGTTTCCAGATGCGCGCCTCTGCTGGTTCCTCTGCTTGGATGGCCAACTTCGGGACCATTTGGAAAGATTCCTTGACCACCTGCACTAGCTGTTGGTTCTATGCCACTACCTCATCATGCTGTAGGCTCAACTGTTCAATGTTGATGTGCTGCTCGTTCATGACCTGGAGCGCGTGACCCTCCTTGGCTCGTGGTTCTATAGTAACTCCGTCCGGCAAAATGTAGAGCATCTCCTGAGGGAGTGCAACCATATTTATCTCGATCCCCATGAGCCCACTGACCATAGGCCTACCAACCTCATTTTCTGTAATGAGTGCTCCCTTTGGCAACACTATAGTGTTGGTCATCCTAGCGCGCAACATTTCCTCAACCGTGGACATGCCTATTGTGAGGCTGGTTAATAGAGTGCCAACCTGTGGAGTGCACACCTGCAACTCCTATATCTGTGCTCGAAGGGCCCCCAACACCATCTAGTTTTCCTCCGCGGTGAGATGCCTCACCATCTCCCCAATGTCATGTAGATCCCCCTCAGTGAGGGTGATCGGGTTGAAAGAAGTTTTCGAAGCCTTCGACTTCTTCCGTGGCCCTACCTGCTCCCTTGGGCACTATCGTTTCAGTTGTGTGGACACTGTTTGTGGGTCTGCGCCATCTTGCTCTATATCTGTTTCCTGTTCAGGTGAAGGTGAATTTTGGCCTTCATGATCCTCCTTTTCTACTTTGTTTCTTCGCTTCTCTACCAATTGCACCATCCACAGTTTTTCCTCATCCTCTTTCCTTTGTGCGGTGGACTTCTCTGCTTCCACCATGGAGCTGGCCAGAGCACGCCACTTCGGTGGCCACGACTCAAGGACGATGAATATGACATCA
Source organism: Pinus taeda (assembly GCA_000404065.3). NCBI lineage: Eukaryota > Viridiplantae > Streptophyta > Pinopsida > Pinales > Pinaceae > Pinus > Pinus taeda. Next base: position 37,222 of record APFE031250067.1, read on the forward strand.
TTTGTCGTTAGATAAGGGAGCTCGTGCCACGTCTTCGTGGGGTCCTTCCTCACCTTGATGTACATGTGGTGGATATCTACCTTGAACTTCGTGAAGCTCTGCAGACTGTTATAAATCATGGGTGATAACTGCGGCTTGCTCTTAATCCCCATTCTGATGTTCATCTCCATGAACACCCAAAATATTTTGTTGTCTCTGATCCGCTACACATCTCTGGTTGCCCACAATGAAGCTTACTTCCCTGCCTCTAGAAGATCCTGTGCAATTGTTGGGAACTGGTTGTCCTCGAGCAATTCACTAGCCACCAGCACTATGGATAGCAGAAGCCAGCATAGTGGAAAGTCTTCCCCTGCTCCTGTGCCTCGCGGTAGTTCTCAAGGAATTCCCTGAACAAGTAGTCCGTCCAGTTAAACTAGACCCCTTCTCCACATTGTGCGGCAAGTGCAACCACCGGTGTGAGCACCTCATCCGTGTGACACTTCTGCATAACTTTTCCGGTCGCAACTTTGACCGCAGTGTTGTTGATGCTGGAAATCACATATCCTCTCTTCTTCTTCTCCAGATTGAACTTCTTCTAAATGGTCTCCATGATGGCCAAATCATCACTTTTACCCTCCGAAATGTTCGCTGAGTCCTCCCCTTTGCAAGGGAGCCTGGTAATTTTGTGAATTAAGTGGTTTATTATGGGGATGGGCTCCTCTAGCCACAAGCACCCATCATGCACCAGGCAGAGAAACTGCCTGATGACGAAAATAATCACTGGGGCACGATGGTAATGCGACAACCAGAGCAGGCTTAACAATCCTGCCTTTTCTACACCTCTAAGCCACTTACGTGGCTCCAAATCTATAACTCCCATCGGTGCATCTTTCTTTTGGCGCATGAGCGGTGTGGTTGCCGAATGTGGGAACTTCTCATGGTTCGTGAGATCCCAATCGTCAAATTTTAGTACAGGCACTCGCCCCAAGTGCGCTCCTTCAAAAATGATGTCATGAGAAAGCAATGGAGTCTGCAGAGAGATTTTTCTCTCATCTATGTCTTTGGGCACCTTTGCTTTTCCCTTCCATGAAGGAACATATGCGGGCAGCCTGGTCAGAGGGTCCGCACCCTGGGTTTCGACCTCCATCTCTACATCCTCCTCTTCCTCTACCAGGATTTATTCAAATTATTCCTCCTCATCAGCTTCCAAATTGATCACCTTCCCCTTTTCTTCAATGGTAAGCCTAGTCCTTAATGGATTCCTAGGCGACACACGCACCGGCACCATAGGCTACTTATCTTTCTTGGGTCTTGGTGTGCGCAGCGATTTAGGGATTTTTGCGACTATCCTGCACTTTCTGGGGCTTCTCCTACTGTCATGACCTGCGCGGCCTCCTCAATATTCATTACTCTGGTATCCATGGCTTCCTCAGGTACGACCATAGTGCTATTCCCTAATTCTCTCAATGGTTAAGGTAAGTTCTCAAACAACAAATTAGCCTTCAACAGATCAAACAAATTTAGTTTCATGAATGTCTGGGTGCGCAACAACTCATTTCTCGAATTTCCATGTGTTGTTTGCTGGGAAACCCCTTGTAATTTATATCGCCTTTTGAATTTTAATTCGATCGTTCCCCCCACATTCGGTCCATTAATGCTCACTTTGCAGCAGATTTTCAAGAATCTAGCCCATAAAGTTCGCCTTAAATGCCTATTGCCCACTCCATTTGGTCTCAAACCAAGCATCACATCATGAGCAGTGACTGCAATGGTCACTTTCCAGCTCACCCGCATGGCAATGAAACTACCCTTGCATTGTCGTGGACCCTGTGACACTTCGCTACTGCGTGTAGTCCTGACATCGTGTAGCTCCCAGGCAGAGTAGTTTATAGTCCCGCGCCTCCTTTCAGCTGCCTGGAGCTCTAAGAATGTGCTTCTATCAGCTAGTCAGATGGCCAGACCACCTGTATATGCCTTCTAATGACTTCCATTGACTTTTCCTGAGAAGAGTTCTCCATTTAACTTTACCAACTGCACCGTGCCACCATCTGTGATTTTCTTAATAACATATGGTCCCAGCTAATGCATTCTGAGCTTCCCTGGGAATTTATCAAACTTAATATCATACAACAACACCAAATCATTCGCCTTGAAGGTGCGCAACTTAATATGTCGATCGTGTTAAGCCTTTTCGCGCTGCTTTTACACCTGCTGGTGGAATCCAGCCAAAAACTGTTCTTCTTCGAGCTCCTCCAACTATGCGAGCCTCTCCTCCAAGGCTCCGAGATGCGTCATACCTGTGAATGCCACTATGCGCAAGTTAAGCATGATGTATTCCATAGGCATTATAGCTTCCACTCTATAGACAAGCTGAAAAGGTGTCTTTCCCATAAGTTTCTTGCATGTTGTCCTATAAGCCCATAATACTGCGGGTACGCCCAAGTCCCAATCACTTCGCTGTGCGTTACTTACTTTTTTTAGCACTTTTCATAACTTGTTGAATGCTTCCACATGGATAACCTTCTACGCGATTGTTCTTCCTACATAATGTCTCCCCAACATTAAGAGCCATTTGCACATTTGTCTCCCCAACACACGTTTATTGATCATACATTTCAGCACGAAGTTCATGTGTATCCATGTAGGTTTTTTTCCATATGCCTACACCCACCTGGCCAGATGTGTGCGCAGATTGCCCCATCCATTGTAATTGTCTGTCAGTCGCACCCCAGGCTTCCCAATTCTCGTGTGCATCATTCTCCTACATTCGCGCCAGTCTTCAAAACTCCCTTTATGCATACCCCACCACCTCGCAGGCATAGCGCACAATACCCAATCCAAGACCTGGAAGTGTTGCTTTTCCGGCACCTCCCATTCAAATTTATTCAAGAAGGTATCTACCTCACTTAGGCCATCATAAGTAGGTAGGTCTCTTACTTATGTTGATACGCAGTGCAACGAACTTGTCATCATATTGCAATTCAGTGTAGTTATCTCATGTAACTGATTCTGCCATCGCTCTGTCTCCTCGTCTGAATATGAAGTACGGGAGCCTTTGCACTCCCATGTAATCTGCCCATCCACAGTGGGATTCACGCAGTCTTGGTTTCGCGTTGTTATCTTATAGATGCAATCCAAATCATCATCACTTTCATAGTCGCGCACCGGCTCCATATAATGCGATCCTTTAGCAGGGTCCAGGGGTATAGTTACGCGTAGTGACTTCTTTTCGAAAATAATTTTCCACTTTTTCAGATTAATCACCCCATTCATGTGAGTGGCCCAATCAATTCCTAAGAGCGCAGGGTAGAGGTTTCTGTCATCAACAATCTCTATCACTTCAAAGTCTACTAGCGTGCTTGCTCCCTCAATGTCCATGGTTATTCCTTGGAATCGCCCCATGGGTATTATTTTATGTTGGTTCGCCATTCGCAGTTGAATAGGAGACCACTGCAATGTAGGTCTCCCCATTCACTCCAATGTCTGCTTCAGCAGAACATTCGCATCCGATCCTAAATCCAATATAACTTAATCCATCTCATACTCTTTGATCTGCGTGGTTAATCTCATTTATCTTCCCGTTCTTGTCTTATGCTTTCCAATCTTCTGGACTACACGCGGTTCTCCTGGTGCAATCCCAGTGCATCTGTTAATGAGTTCTTGTAACCCTTTTACATCTTTACTGTTGCATAGTAACTTCATACATGTTTCCAAGAACGTTGTGAGCATGGATGGGTCCATCTCCAGCTCCGGTCTATCTTTTCTTCTTGAAGTGGAGGCCTCAGCGAAGCTCTTCTTAGCTTCCATGAAGGTTTCCCGAGTACGCTCCAAATCAAACTCCGCTTCCTTCATTGAAGCTTTGTGAACCCAAGTACTATCCTCTGGTTGTTTGCCTTTGTCATCTCCCGTCGCGATTCCACTTCAGAGCACAATGTTTATATTTTGGTCTTCCTCGCGCGGCTCAGACCACCTCATCAGCAGGTTCTGAGTCAGGGGAGGTGGTAGCGCTCCTTTGTCGCATATCCTAGCTATTAGTGTAGGGAAATCTTCTATCGCATGATCAAACAAGTTATAATACAAACACGATGGGCGCGTTGGATTTGTGCAATCGCGGGCATAATGTCCTCGCCCTTTGTAATTGTAGCATATCAATTGGCCATAACCTCTTCCAAGTCCTCCTCTGCTTCGGCCTCATCCACACCCCTGAAATCATGATCACGCCATTCCTATATTTTGATCAAGGGGTCACGTTTCGGCATGAACTTTGTAGATGGGAGTTCTATCCATCATTAACTCATAGCTTCTACAAGTGCATTCATCGTGTCCTACTGATCTATAAAATTTGCAGAACAATTGTTGTGAATTTTGTGTATACTTTTGTAACAAGTGACAATTTTCCGTGGCATGTTTTCCTACTATTTGACATATCACACACCACAATGTAGGTGCCATGCTAGGTCGTGCTTGCACTTTTGGTCTTAAGGGCATCGACCCTCCTCCTACGAGGTAATTTGAAAAAACTGGCTAGTGGTCTTTGTCATGTCCTTGACCCTTGCATTTTATGCACGACACCTCTTCACACAATTTTGGTCGAGCTATCCTATCCTGTTTCAGACTCTGCATCTCCAGGCATAAATTCTTCAGCTGCCCGTGGATCTACTGAACTCCCTAGTTGGGATCCTGCATTGGGGTCTCATGCAGCCTCATCACGATCCCTAAGGCCTTTGCCTGGGTCATTAGCTTCTGCTTTCATAGCGCACTCTTCAAATGTGGTGTTAGCGATGCTACAAACCATTTGCGATGTTGACCATCTGTCAGATTCATATTAGCTTCATGAATCGTACATTTCAGCCTTTGATCAAGCTCCCAAGAATTCTTGGCTGGTAGCATTGTGATCTCTTTGAATCCAATGATCGAATGTGCTTTAGACTTCAGCCTACTAAATTCTTTGTTTATCGTTGCTTGGATATCCGCGATTCCCACATTTGGATTATCATTGGAGTGCTTAACATACCAGGCCAACGCATGGTCCTGCAGAGTGCTAACTAGTGTCAATTTCTTTATATTGTCATCTGTAACTCCTTCTACTTCCCATACAACCCTTACCACGAACCAGAATTGGTCCGATCCTCATTTCCGAAACCCTTCAACACAGGTAACTTCACTGTGCTTGCCATATTGAATCGCGGTGGTGGCGTTGGTTGTACGGGTGAAGATGGAGGTGATGGTAGTGAAGCTAGTGGTGGTGTGGGTGGGGGTGGTATTCACAGAATTCTTTGCCTTATCAAATGGACTACACTTCGCAGTGAGACCTTCAAAAGCTATTCCTCATCCCCTCATAGAGGTGAAATCAAGGGGCTAGTTTCGGGTCCCTTATTTCCTTCGTTCTTGTAAGCTTTTCCACTTCAAGTAACCCTGAACATCAAGGTAACTGGATAACCCTCTTTTCACACAATAGCATTTTAATCCAAGTATTCAAAGACTTTAAGTACTTACCTCACGGTCCTTTGAGAAAGCACCGCTCTGCCTCACTATAACTAACTGAGGTGTCAACCGCGAACTCAGTAATGAATCTTCCTATAATCCAATCGAGCCAATGATCAATGACATGCTTGATCTTATCCTCCTATGCTTCCAAAATTTGCACTAAATCTGAGGTCGACACAATAGGATTGTCGAGTTTCCACCTTCCTTGGCTATCTGTTAGCTTCGCAATCCACTCGTACAGCTAAGTAGGGAAAGACGTGAAGAAGATTTCATGGATCTCTGTATACAGGTAGCAGTCTAACCACTCTTCTTTTGAAAGTTGCGGTTACTTGTTCACTTGCGCTGTGAACTCGTGAATTCTTCTGTCCAACCAACCTTCAATTTCCTTCTTAGTTGGATTCCAATGATGAGACATCAGACATCTCTATGCAGATTCTGGTCCCAGCAATGAAACCATTTTTTGGCTTGAGGGGGCTTGAACCAGGTTCAAAGTTAATTAGCCAAACAAATCCCTACACTACTGGCCCTTTCGGCATCATCCCGCGAAGCACGGACTAATGTCTCACCCAAAGCAGTATGGGGGGATACTGGAACCAAGTTTCTGCACCCTTGGGATGTCTCAAGTGGCGATTTAGTCCAACTGTGCCTAGCTCTGCGTAGGTCATTTCGCACACTATCCTGACCTTCAATACCTCCAGGATCTATTATAATCGCCCTTTGCGCGGCCCTAACCAGGGGCTGAGATGCTTTCGCACTACTATGGCAGTGTCCTGTGCTATTTCCCCAAATTACACCGCATATCTTACTTATCTTCTTAAATATCTTAGTTATGTGTAAACAAATATTTTATCTTGCATTCACTTATTCAACACATTCATGCATATTTGCACATCATATAAGCATTAAAAGTGCAATGTATATTCAATGTAACAAATGCATAAAACAAAAAATAAATACACATAATGGATATGAAACTTCTCTTTCTTAATTATCCAACTGTTACAGACTAGACTCACCCTGCGCACTCAGTTATAGGGGTCTGCACACTCAGCTGTGGACTACTAGGCCTCTGCGCAGTCAGCAACAGAGCCTTCTCCTACTCTACGACCAAAAACTATACTTTACACTTCATATACAACTCAATCCTTCATCCTTCTCATTATTATTCCATTATCTCTTGATTACTTAGAGCCTCGCTCTATTTATACAATCCCATGGTCCGCGGACCATGGGTAGATCTACAGCAAACATTACATTACAAAATTGAGGGCGAACAACCCTATGACTCTTTTACAAACTACGCACTCCATGCTCACAAAATGCAGAATCTTTACATCGAGGTTACAACTTTTGACCAAAATCTGGGCTCTAAGCCCCAAAACTTCCCTTGAGGGATCCCGGGCCCAACAATAAATTTAAATTAAGATGATTGAAATTAAAATAAGAAATGAAACTAAGATAAATTTTAAGCAAATGAGAAAAAAATAATAATGATTATATTCTTATTCTCTAATTAATTTTAAATAAGTGTAAAACACTTTTTTGATAGAGTGATGGCTGTTTGCATCAACCTGTAATTCCTTCAAAATTCTAAAATATCACTGTTTTGTTTCAAATCAAAGAATACCTTATTTAAAATTTAAATAATATTTATTTCACCCACTAGTAAGGGGATTGAAATGGAATTGGTCAGGTTTCGTATGATTTAGGATCCAACTCCATCACCATATTATTCTGCCTCAGTTTTGGTCAAATTTGATATTTTGGAATTATGTTCAGAAAAATCAGAGCAAAATACTAGTTTAAATTCGAATAATTAATATATTAATATTTAATATTAGGTTCATATATTAAATTGACACCTATTGGATATCATGTGATTGTATTAATGTATTTAGAAATTGTGTTTCTAGATCAAAGGTTTGTTCAGTAAATGTTATGTTTGAAAATTTTAAAACATGTGTCTCCTCAATCCACCTGCTCAGCTTCTTGCACCGAAGTTTCAAAAGGAAAAGTTTACATAGGGGATATACATGCTTTGGAATTGTTCAAATGATGTTCAATCCTGCCCATTGAAGAGTGGGATTGTTGAGGATAATGCTTAAAATAAAGCTATGTAATTGCTAACAAATTAGCCAGCAAATTTTGTGTTCTAAGTTATCAGAATTAGGGCAACAAATTTATAGATGTAGTTAGTGGTCATTCAACAAATTATTAGGGACAGTAGATTAGTCAGATAATGGATAATGAAATTAGAAATATGTGGGCTATATAATAATGTGTTCATTGCTCCTATGGAGATATGAGATTCCAATGAGAGTTCATCTCATGGATTGAGAATCAGACTTCTCTTATTTCTTTTTCATTAGTTTTGTTTATGTCTTCATATGCATGTTCTTGATAGATTTAACACGGTATCAGAGCTATAGGTTAAGAGAGTTGATTTATATGTAAAGTGTGTGTTGTTGGTAGGAGGTTTCAAAAGTTTGTGAAAGCCATTTACAAGAGTTTTCATAATTTTGTGAAGCCTATGCAGATTCTAGTTATTGGTGGGAGTGCTCAGCAGTTAGCAGCAATGGCCAACAATATGAATATTTCTTAGCCACAAATAACAATGTTTAAAGGTGAGAACTTTGGTTTTTGGAGCATTAAGATGAAAACATTGTTTCTCTCACAATATTTGTGGGATTTCGTTGAGAATGGATATACCTAACCAGATGCTCACACACTTGCCTGCTGGACTCAAGACCAAAGAAACCAGCTAAAGGAAAATCGTAAGAAAGATTCACAGGCTCTCTTCCTAATCCAACAAACAGTGCATGATTCTATTTTTCCCAGACTAGTTGGAGTAACAAAATCAAAGGAGGTATGGGATGCTTTGTAGCAAGCATATCAAGGAAGCGATAAGGTAAAAATTGTTAAGTTGCAGTCATTAAGAAGAGAATTTGAAACTTTGTGCATGCAAAAATCTGAATTTATTCAAGATTTTCTCATTAGAGTCATGGGTATAGTGAATGAAATTAGGTCTTATGAAGAAGGTTTAAAAGATCAAAAAATTGTTGAGAAGATTTTAAGAAGTTTGCTTGCAAAATTCGATGGGGTTGTTGTTGATATTAAGGAGTCTAAGGATCTAACTCAATTGTCTGCGAATGAGCTAATGGGTTCCTTCAATCTCGTGAGCAAAGAATCAATAGATCTTCTGAAAAATCTATTGAGCAAGCTTTTCAAGCGAGAGGAAATATTTTCAATGACAAAAGTGGTTCCTCTCATGAGGAAAGCCAGAACACTTTTGGAAGAGGAAGAGGAAGAGGAAAAACATACAGAGGAGGTAGAGATTGAGGAAGATTTTTTTTCTGCATACAACAAAGGAAGAGGTAATGATGACAGTGATGGAGGTACAAGATTTAATAAATCCCAAGTTCAGTGTTTTTATTGTAAAAGATTTGGGCATTATGAAAGAAATTATTGGAAAAAACAAACACAACAAGTTAATTTTTCTGAAGAAAAAGAAGAGGATGGCACTTTATTTTTGGATTCTAATTCAACTAATAATGTTTCCAAAGAGGTTTGGCTTATGGATAGTGATTGCAGCAATCACATGACAGGAAACAAAGATGGATTTGTAGAGATAGATGAATCTACAAAATCGGATGTAATATTGGGAGATGACAATCTAGTTGAAGCTAAAGGTAAGGGAATAATTGCTATGAAGACAAAACAAGGAGAACCAAAGCACATTAATGATGTTTTATATGTTTCTGGTCTAGCACATAATTTGTTGAGTGTGGGGCAGCTCCTTGAAAAGGGATATTTAATTGTTTTCAAGGACAAGCAATGCATAATCTATGATAAAAATGATCACATTAAAATTATTGCTAAGACTAATATGCTACAAAACAGAATTTTTTCTTTCAATCTCCCTTGTGAAGCAAGTACAACATTCCTAGCTATGGCACATAAGGTATGGACATTTAAATATGAAAGGATTAAAATTGTTATATGACAAGCAAATGGTCAAAGGGTTACCAATTATTGGTTCTACTGATAAAGTTTGTGAAGGGTGTATTCTTGGTAAGCAACATAGAGATTCATTTCTAGTAGGAAAATCATGGAGAGCAACTAAACCATTGGAACTAGTGTATGCAGATATATGTGGTCCTATGCAAACCTTGTCTCTCAACAAAAATAACAATTTTTATTATTTTTGTGGATGATTTTAGTAGAACACGGGTATATTTCTTTAAAGAAAAATCTGATGCATTTGTCATATTTCAACAATTTAAAGCTCTTGTGGAAAAGCAAAGTGGTTATTGTCTAAAAACATTACACACAGATAGAGGGGGAGAATTCACATCTAATAAGTTTGATTCTTATTGTAAAATGAATGTCATTCAAAGGTAATTGACAACTAGTTATACTCCACGATACAATGCCATCGCTGAACGTAAGAATAGAACAATTGTTGAGATGGCTAGGAGCATGATGAAATGTAAAACCTTCCAAGTATTTTTTGGGCTGAAGTTGTAGCTACATCTGATTTATTTTCTTAATATATGCACAACAAGAAGTGTGCAAAATATTACCCCTTATGAAGCATTGTGTGGAAGAAAACCCAATATTTATCATTTAAGAGTCTTTGGTTGCATTGCCTATGCTCATGTTCCTGCTGAAAAGAGAAGAAAACTTGATGATAAAAGCGTGAAATGCATTTTTATTGGATGTTGTGAGGAAACCAAAGGCTATAGATTGTACAATCCAGAAACTGAAAAATTAATGATTAGTCGTGATGTGTTATTTGATGAGAAAGAAGAATGGCAGTGGAATCGTGATGTGCAACAACACACTCCAAGTATTGTTGTACAAGAAGATGAATCTTTTGTTTCTGAAAATCCATCCAGTGATCAAAATACTTCAGAGGCCACATCCACTCCATCATCTTCTGCTACTTCAAGTCCTGTTTCAAGTCCAAGTCCTCCTCCAAAAAGGACAAAATCTTTAAATGAAATTTATGGTTATACTAATTTTGCTTTGATGTCTCAGATTGAAGCAGAACCAAGATGTTTTGAAGATGCAGTAAAAGAGTTAGTTTGGTGTAAAGCAATGGATGAAGAGATGGCAACAATTAAAAAGAATGCAACATGGGAGCTTGTGGATTCTCCTACTGAAAAAGAAGTCATTGGGGTGAAATTGTTTTATAAAACCAAGTATGTAGATGATGGACCAATACAAAGGCACAAAGCAAAGTTAGTAGCAAAGGGATATGTTCAACAACTAGGTATTGACTACAATGAAACATATGCTCCTGTTGCAAGATTTGATACAATCAGCACTGTTTTGGCATTGGCAGCAAAATATAAATGGTTAGTTTATCAATTTGATGTTAAATCAACCTTTCTAAATAGTGAGTTGAAAGAAGATGTATATGTTCACCAGCCCCAAGGATATGAAGAAGCAAAAAATGAACACAAAGTCTATAAACTGAAAAAGGCACTTTATGGGCTTAAACAAGCTCCAAGAGCTTGGTACAGTAGAATTGACACTTATTTTTTGAAAAATGGGTTTAATAGAAGTGAAAATGAACACACATTATATATCAAATCAAATGGTAATGATATAATAACTGTGTGTTTATATGTAGATGACTTGATATACACATCTTCAAGTAATTTGTTATTGGAAGAGTTCAGGGAGGGTATGATGATTGAATTTGAAATGATTGATTTGGGTTTGCTCCATTATTTTCTTGGCATAGAAGTGAAATGGATGAATGATGGAATTTTTATTTCAAAAGAAAAATAGTTTTAAATCTTCTTAAAAAATGGAAAATGGGAAATTGTAAACCCATGAGCACATCCATGAATACAATTGATTTTTTTTTTTTGCAGAAGATGGAGTTGAAAAGGTAGATGCTCAATCATATAGGAGTCTGGTAGGAAGTCTTTTGTATCTTACTTCTACTAGGCTTGATATTATGCATGCAATAGGCTTGATTTCCAGATTCATGCAAAGTCCAAGTAAGATTCATTTTTGGAGCAGCAAAAAGAATTTTGAGGTATGTCCGTGGAACAAGAAATTATGGAATTTGGTATACTTCATTTTGTGCTGGTTGGTTATACAGATAGTGACTAGGTTGGATCTTATAGAAAAAGCACTTCAGGTTATGTATTCAGCCTTGGATCAGGTGCAATATTATGGTGTTCAAAGAAGCAACCAACTATTTCATTGTCTTCTACAGAGGTAGAGTATATTGTAGTAGCAACAGCAACATGTGAAGCAATTTGGTTAAAGAAATTATTGTTAGATCTAAAACAAGAACCAAAATATGCCACAACTATTTACTGTGATAACTTGTCTACCATTGCCATAACTAAAAATCAAGTGTTTCATAATCACACTAAACACATTGATATCAAATATCATTTCATAAGAGACAATGTGACAAAAGGAGAAATTCAAATAAAGTTATGGACAACAAATAAACAGCGTGAGAGGGAAAACTTGAGGGAGGATGCACGGAGTATGGTTCGATCCCGGAACCCTAGGCCATAGGCCTAGGTGATGCAGGTGGCGCGGGGAAGGCCTCGTCGGTACGGGGCGTTGTAGTAGCTGGCGGATACATCGAGGGCGATCTATGCGAACAAATGGAGAGGGTGACAGTTGGGAAAAAGACTGCAAACGGTTTTGATACTGGAGAACGGGTTTCGGGTTGCGGTTGTTTGGGACTTGTCCTTAGCGTTTTCTTTGTGGTGGAAACCCGTTAGGCGGTTTTCCCTATTCTGTTTCTTTTGGAGAGGTCAAAGCACAGGCGGTTTATGCAGTTTTTCACCGGGTAGCGGTTGTGAGGCGGTGTCAGGTTTTTACGGGGCTGTTTACCATGGTTAAACAAAGCGAAACGGTTGAACTTGACCCAGCTCCGGAAGATATTCTCTCGGTCTGGGGAAAGGAGGTCACGGAGAAAAATATCGACAAGTTTTTTGGGCATTCTGTCAGCCATGCGTCCGCATTGTTCTCGGGAGGAGGTTCGTGGAGCTCAAATACTGCTAAAGGGTTACTGGACGAGAGTTTGGAGCTCGCAAGCGGCTTCAAAAATGGAGGCAGGGTTTCGGAGGAAGCAAACCCTTATGCAAGGTCAGGTTCGCTGAAAGACAAGAATACTACCTCACCAGACAGTAAGTCCTTCTCCCCTTCAAAAATTTTCGTTTCGTCGGGTGGCCTTGAGGATATTATCAATTTTTCCCAAAATAAAGGGGTGTGGAGGTCTGTGGGGGGTGTTCAGTTTGCTGGGAAATAATTGGGTGATAGGAACAACCATCCGGCTGTAAATAGACCCCTTTTTTCAAAGGAATCCTTGCAGAGTACTTCAAGGGCGGAGGGGGCTTTAGCGGGTTTCAGAAAGACATCGAATCCGGGGGTATTTGCTAACCCTCTTGAGTCAAGAAAGGCGGAGGCATGCGGATTTTCGGCAGCAGGAGAAGCGGGGAGTCCAGTGGAAGGATTGATTGAATCCCCTTCCGGTAATGAGTTCCAGAGAGACGCGGAAGATGGAAGCGCCATCAAAGGGTTGCAAGAAATACGAACCATGTCTCAGGAGGCAGAGAATCAGAGCCGGAATCAGAAAAGGTAGAGGAAAAAAGGAAGAAGGCCAAATTGTGGAAAAAAAAGCGGGTCACAAACTTGGTTCTAGGCATGGACGTCCAGGTTGAGGATGCTCTGGAAGTGGCAGAGTGTACTCTCGTGGGTAGAGCGAGAGGGAGGTATGTATCTGGTAAATTCTTAAAGCAGTGGGCAAAGAGTCAGTGGCTGGAGACCCCGACAAATTCTTTCAGGACCGCCACGTTGGTAAAGGGTTGGTTCTTGGTAAATTTCGACAGTAGGGAAGCAATGGAATGGGTTGAAGGGAGAAACTGGGCGTTCGGGAATCGGCTTGTCTTCTTTAAAAGATGGTCTCCTCTGTTCGACGCTTCAAAGGAGAAGGTAGACGAATACCCTGTATGGGTCAGGGCTCCAAATTTACCTCCTTTCTTATGGGTGGATTCAGTCTTTATGTCTATTGGGAACCATTTGGGCACTTATCTGGATGCTGATAGATCCTTCCTCCATACTTTTGAAAGAGCGGTGGCGAGGATTCTTGTAAGGCTTAATCCGAAGGAAGGACTTGCAGAATCGGTCACGTTGCAGTATAAGGATTATGCTTACGAGCAGACCTTGGATTATGAACTCCTTCCCTTCAGATGCCACCGCTGTCACGAGTATGGGCATTTGGTAAGGGACTACCCTTTGGGAAAAAGAAGAAGGAAGTCGAAGAGTAAAGAAGAGGAATGGGAGGGTTTTTTGAGGAAAACCGTGGAACCGGTGGAGGTGAACAACACAGAAGCAGAACATCAGAAAAAAGTTCATGTTCCCCAGTCAGAAGAGGGCGTGCTGCGGGAGGAAGGGATTCCGGCTAGAGTTGCAGATGACCAGTCCCTCAAGGAAAACACCTCAGATGTTCCGGCCGTCCCTCCTGAGGACGTTCCAACCGGTATGCAGTCTTCTCTGCTCAATGTCTCTTTAAATTCCAAATCATTTATCGGTTGTATATCTCCGGATTTCCCTATGGCATCAAATTATGATGATACTCTGCAAAACATTGAATCCCTTTCAGAAGCTATTCCTTCTTTAAAACTGAACTGTGAGGATATCCCTAAGATGAGTCAGGATATGGGTAGTTCTTCTCCTGTCCGACACTATAACCTCAGATCTCACAATAAGAGACCTGCTTGCTCTCATGATGTCCTGGAGTCGGTGGGTGGTCTTAGTACTGAGACGTCTAAGGGTCACTTAAAGAAAGGTAGAGGGCGGAAATCTTTTTTATCTAAAGCCCAAGTTAAGGCAAAATTTGATGTGGCGGATGGAAAACAAATGTCGATTCCTGGGGCGCTTAGAGCAGCTAAAACCCCTGAGACGGTTATCAAATGATCTGTCTTTCTTGGAATTGTAGGGGTTTAGCTAGTAAACCCAAAAAACTAGCTCTGAAAGATTTAATCTCTCGTCATAACCCGGATATTGTCTTCCTCCAGGAAACTCTGGGCAAAAGTGCTGAAGTCGAATCCACCCTTCGCTCATTTTTTCCAGGTTGGGTATTCACAGCACTAGATGCTTCTGGTCACTCTGGTGGTATTGCTATTGGTTTTAAGGAAGGAAGATTTAAGGTTTTAAATTTCTGGGGTCTGCCCCATGTTCTTGGTATGGAGATCCTTTCTCCTGAGTTTGATCAGCCTTTTCTGTTTATCAATGTGTATGGACCCTGTCAGGGTAGGGTCACTTTTTGGAATGACTTTCTTTCAAAAGAACTGTTAAAAAACAAAAATCTGATAATAGGGGGGAGATTTAAATTTCTCTTTGGGGATCGCTGAAGCTTGGGGGCCCTCTGCGAGGGAAGACCCTTTGTCAGATTTTTTCTCAAAAGCTCTTCAGACTCATAATATGATAGATGTAAATATCATAAAGGCTAAACCGACTTGGAGAAACAGAAGAACAGGAGAGGAGAGAATTGCAAAAAGATTGGATCGCTTTCTCATCAATGAATCGTTGGCTTCATATATTCCTCTGTTCAGACATTGGGTGGGTGAAGGGGGAAATTCGGACCATTTTCCCATATTCCTTGAATTCTCAAAGCCCCCTCCAAAGCCGGCTTCACCATTCAAATTCAATGCCACTTGGCTTCAGGAGGAGTCTTTTCATCAGCTTTTCAGGAATACCTGGAGGCATTCGGGCCCTAACCCGCCGGAAAACAAAGGAGCTCATTTTATGGAGAATTTAAAAAGGATTAAGAGAGCAACCATTGAATGGGCCTCAGCCAGAAGGCGAAAACAAAACGAGGAGCTGGTCAAAATTGACGAGGCCCTAAGTGTTTTAGAAGATCCTAAAACTGATGCTTATGTATCCCAGGAGTCGAAAGAAAGAATCCTGGCTTTAGAAAAGAGTAGAGCAAAGATTCTGCTGGACAGAGAAGAAGAGTGGAGGCTGAAAAGTAGGGCTATTTGGTTGAAAGCGGGGGATGAAAATACAAATTTTTTCCATAATTTTGCAAAGGGCCGGAAAAATGCAAATACTATATGGAAGTTGAAGGACCCTGAAGGAAGGGAGTTTTTTTCTTTTGAGGTTGTATCAAACTTGGGAAATAACCACTTTCAATCCCTTTTTGCTGACCCTGGGGGAATCTCATTAGCTGAAATTATCAGAACAGTCCAAGCTTTCCCTCGGTTTGTGGAGGGGGAGGAAGCCGAAAATCTCTTTAGGGAAGTGAATAAGGAGGAAGTAGAATGTATTATAAAATCAATGCCAAAAGACAAAAGCCCGGGACCGGATGGCTGGACCATAGAGATGTTTTCTCACTTTTTTGAGTCTATTGGAGAAGAGCTTACAGAAGTTGTGGAGGAGTCAAGGAAGAAAGGAGAAATCTATGGGCCTTTTAATTCAACTTTCATTGCCCTCATCCCGAAAAAAGAGGACCCGGAATCTTTTGAAGATTTCAGACCTATTTCTCTTTGCAATACCATATACAAGATTATAGCAAAAATCATTGCGGTTCGCCTGAAACCTATTCTATCTGTATGTATTTCCAACAAACAATTTGGCTTCCTGGACGGTCGGCAAATTCATGAAGCTATAGGGGTGGCCCAGGAAGCCATCCACAGTATCAGACAAGCAAAAAAGAAAGGGGCAGTGCTAAAAATTGATCTTTCCAAAGCCTATGACAGGATCAGCTGGTCGTATCTCAGACTGTTATTGACTCACCTTGGTTTTAAGGTGGAATTTATAAATTGGATCATGGGGTGCATTTCAAATGTAAGTTTTGCTGTTTTGATAAATGGGGCTGCCTCCCAATTTTTCAAAAGCCAACGAGGTTTGAGACAAGGATGCCCTCTTTCTCCTTTACTCTTCCTCCTGGCTGCTGAAGGACTCGGTAGATTGATTTCAAAAGCCAAGAGATCAGGTTTGATCATAGGTTTGGAAGTTGCTGTAAATTTTTTCATAACTCATCTCCTATTTGTTGATGATATTCTACTATTCACAAATGGGAATATAAATGAAATAAAAGAGCTTAAAGACATTCTTGATCTGTTTTTGAAAGCTACGGGGCTTCAAATCAATCCCAGGAAGTCTCATTTAATCATGGAAGGCTTCAACAGGCAAGAGGAGACTTTGATCACATCCTACTTGCCTTTTGAAATCTGCAATATGGAACGACCATTCAAGTATCTTGGGTTTTGGCTAAAACCGTCTTCATACCGAAAGCAGGATTGGAATTGGTTGGTGGCAAAAATTGAACAAAGGATATCCCATTGGAGCTTCAAGTGGTTATCAAGGGCTGGAAGACTTACTCTGGTAAATTCTGTTCTTCAGGCCATTCCGGTTTTTTGGGCTGCTCTCATTTGGATTCCCAAAGGGATCCTCCATAAAATCAAGCAGTTATGTAGCAGATTTCTGTGGTCTGGATCTAAGGAGGACTCAGTGCTTCCCTGGGTAGCTTGGGATAAGATTGCTAGACCAAAGGAGTGGGGAGGTTGGGGAGTTAAGCATCTCGTTGATTTCAGTCAATCTTTGGCAGCAAAATCAGGATGGCGAATTATAAATGCGGAGAACCTTTGGACTAGGTTTGTTAAAAGAAAATATATTGATCCAGTTCCGCTTGAAGACTGGATTAGGAGTCCAAACAAAAAAGGTAGAAACTGCTCTGTTATTTGGAAGGCCACTACAGAGGCTTTTAAAATAATTGAACAAGGTTTAGCATGGCAGGTGGGGAATGGAGAAAATCTACGGATTGGCAAGGATCCGTGGGTAGGGTGCAACGACCTTTTTGCCTTATCACCTGGTCTTCTCCCTCATCTAGACGCAAAAGGAATCAAAAGTTTAAATCAGATAGCAAACATGGAGCTATCTTCCATCTGGGGACAGACATGGAAATCAGAAGAGGACCTGCGCATTGATCCCATTTGGAGAAACGAGTGGCGGGTTTTCTTTCAGGAACTCAAACGATCAAATGTCAGATTAAAGGACAAACCAGACTCCCTGGTTTGGGCTCATGCTGAATTAGGTTCTTACTCCCCAAAGGCTGGTTATAACTTCCTGATGAAGAGAAAGGGATGGGATCCTCCTGCTTGGTGGGCAAAGCTTATGTTTAAACTGAAGTGCCCCAAAAAAGCCAGAATCTTTCTCTGGTGTGCCTTAAAAACCAAGATTCATTCTTGGGAAATTCTTCAAGCTCGCTTCAAGTAGGGACCGAGTAGATGCCCCTTATGTCTTGCAGCCTCAGAATCCATTCCACACTTATTTCTGGCCTGCTCCTTTACAAGACAAGTCTGGGATGAAACAAAAAAGCTTTTGAACATTAATGTAAGATGGGAAGGGGGAGACCTCTCTTCTTCTTGGGAATACTGGTGGACCCACTACCCTGAGAAGAACCTGAGGAACCTCCCTCCTATAATTTGCTGGGGCATTTGGATTGCCCGGAATCGAAGCATCTTTAAAGATAAAGCCACTCCAGCGGAAGTAATTGCAATACAGAGTTCAGCCATTCTTGCCAGCATTCCTGAGCCGGAAGGTCCTTCAAACTTGAACTAGCGGAAGGAAATCCATATTAGAGAAGGCATCCCATGGGCCTTCTTTGATGGGGCAGCCCAAAACAACTCCACTGGAGCTGGAATTATTATTCATCTAAGCCCCTTTCACTCGCTAAAAGCTTCAGTGGGTCTTGGGATGGGCACAAACAATTTTGCAGAATTATCAGCCTTAAAACTTCTCCTTTGCTGGCTCATTCATAGAAGTATCCTCACAGTTCAGATCTTTGGAGACTCTTTAAATGTTGTAAACTGGGTCAATGGGAAATATAGATGCCAGAATTATTTGTTGATGCCACTGTTAGAAGAAATTCAAAATCTAAAGTTTCATTTTAATGTTTTCTCCATTGATCATATTTACAGGGACAAAAATGAAGAGGCAGACAGGTATTCTAAAGCAGGTTTGCAACAGGTTTTGGGTTCGTGGAGGATAACAGAGCAGTTTCAGGACTAGATCCGTGTGTCGGATCTTCCCCCTTACTCATAAATACTTTTTTGAATTTGTCTGTAATGCTCCAGGTACCAATGGACTGTTATCTGGTACTGGCAGCACATGAAAGCTTGTGTCCTTTCTTTTTTCTGTTCATCTCTTTTCAATATGAGGAAGCACTAGGGACTTCCTTGCTATTATGCATTCTCAAAGGGTTGTTTTCCTTTAAAAAAGGAGACCCAGATTCTCTGAGACAGATTTGACTATATTTTTTGGTATGGCTGTTCAGGCCGAGTTCAGGAGAACTTTTAGGTTTGTTAAAGACATGTTTGATGGCATCACAGAGGAGGATTGTTATCTCTCTGCCTCAAGCAGATTTCTGCTGAATGTTCACTCATCTGATTGTAACTTTTTTATTTTTCTAATAGAAAAGTTCGGCTTTTTTCTTCGGAAAAAAAAACAAATAAACAACGTGCAGATATATTTACCTTCAAATACTTAAGGGATATGCTTGGAATCACCTTATTAAGCATTAAGGGGGAGTGTTGAGGATAATGCTTAAAATAAAGCTATGTAGTTGCTACAAATTAACCAGCAAATATACCTTCGAATACTTAAGGGATATGCTTGGAATCACCTCATTAAGCATTAAGGGGGTGTTGAGGATAATTCTTAAAATAAAGCTATGTAATTGCTACAAATTAGCCAGCAAATTTTGTGTTTTGAATTATCAGAATTAGGGCAGCAAATTTATAGATGAGTCATGATCATTCCGCAAATTATTAGGGACACTAGATTAGTCAGATAATGGATAATGAAATTAGAAATGTGTGGGCTATATAATAATATATTCATTGCTCCTATGGAGATATGAGATTCCAATGAGAGTTTAGCTCATGGATTGAGAATCAGAGTTCTCTTATTTTTTGTTCATATGCCGATTTAATAGAGATGTGGGATATGATGCTAAATTAAAAAATAAAAATATATATAATATATTATTATAGATCCAAGTTAATTGCATATTATAAAGTTAATTTTCGCTCTCTTTTACAATTGAACTTGGTAAACGCTTGATACTATTCATTAATGAAAATTCCTGGTTTTTGTCAATCTTGCATCATTGCTATCATCAATCTCTCATCTAGGCTAAGCGTTCCCCACCTTCGATTAGGAACACCATATCTTCGTCTGCAGGATGTCATACTTCTAATGGAGCAACCGGGTAGCTGCATACCACGTTTTCGTAAATCACAGGGGATCCGACATGAAGAAAAGCCTTGCTAGCCTCATATACAATGGCCTCACAAAGTGTCACGGGCTTCGTGTCTTTCTTGATCAAAATGAGATTCGCATGGGAGATACTATCTCAGATGCAATCCACACCGCCATTCAGAGTGCCTATGTTCATGTTACCATTTTTTCTGAGCGCTATGCTGAATCGTGGTGGTGCTTGGAGGAACTGTACTGGATTTCAATTCTTGTGAACCTTAAATTCCTCAACATAAATGGATGCTCCGCACTTGAAATCCTTGGTTCACGGGGTCTGATATCTGTGGAAGAGATTGAAGCAGACAAGTGTTGGAAACTGAAGAGAATAGAAGGATTGTGTTGCCTACAATGTTTGAATCCTCTCAAAATTTCAACAGACTAATTTTTTCTTGGAAGATGTACATAAATTTTCCTGGGAAGATGTTCATTAGACCAAATATTAATTCAGGTAATTTATTTATTTTAAATTTCTGTAATATTATGTGTTAGTTAAGAAACGTTGGAGTATTGTACTGTTGTTTTGGTTGATGTCTGGTGGTCCATGGGGTTGAAATGTAATTTCGAACTGCCGCGCATTTAATTCAGAAAACCAGGCAGGATTCCCCTTACCACCTTTCACGTAGAGTGGTATTCTTCGCGAGGGCCCCGATCACATCGAGTTGCTGACACATGCCCACAACACTGTTCCAAAACCACCCATTCCCCGACAGGTAAAGTTCGTTAAGATGGGACCTCCGGGGAAATTGCGATAGCCATTCGATTAAATCAACGGGACTGCACCATTTGAACTTGCGTGAAGTGAAAGTTATGTTTTGACTGCCAGTTTCTCCGTAAAAGTAATTAATGTAAATTTAATGTGATAGGTAAAAGTTGGTAAAGTTTTTAAGTTTATTTATTTTTATTACTCACGGCAATATGGAACAAAAATATATTTTTTGTTATGTTTTAGTTTTTAGTTGTTCAATTTGCATAGGTAATGTAATGAAATGTAAATGAGGTGCAGCAGCGCGATAAAGAAAAAAGGGAAGCACAACCGTGCGGATGCAAGCAACGAAAATGTAATGTTCTGGTTTTATTGAAAGGGTAATGCAATACGCAGCAGCGTGCATATGTAAGGAATTTTTTTTGCAGTGAATGTAAAGAAATTTTACACACAGCAGTGTAAAATTTTCTGGAGAGCCAAAGTAATTTTTTTTTTGTATGGAACTGGTGGTGAATCCCTCTGTTAAGAAGGAAGATGTTTTGTAAAAGCAGTTTGTTTTATTAATAAATACAAAGTGTTATTTGTGTAGTGTGAACTCTACTCTTCAGCAAACAATTTTTGTTTCTTGGAGAAACAAAGCATTATCCTCTGTTCAGATTTTTGTTTGAAATTACTAGAAATTTCCAACATGGTATCAGAGCTTGTCCAGGCTCTTTGAAGGTGTCAAAGAAGCTGAAGGAAGGATTTCTTGCTACAGCAGCTTCTCCAGCAGACTGAAGACTCAGTCAAGAAAGATTCAAAGGTATTTCTCAAGTTTTTTTTGTGTTGCTGTTGAGAACAATCAATGATTTTTAAATACACAGTCAAGTATTTGTAGTATAGTTAAGTGTGCAAAAATGGCTGGCTCCAGCACCAGCATCAACACCAACATTAGCATGGGTATCTGTAATACCCAACTCCCACAATTTAATGGGAAAAAACTATGACTATTGGGCAATAACCATGAGAGCCCTGTTTACCTCACAAGACTTATGGGAATTTGTTAAGGACGATTTTGAAAAACCAGCAGATGAAAATGAGTTTAATAATTTAACTCAGGCAGAGAAAGAACGGTTGAAGAGCTATAAGAAGAAGGATCCTAAAGCCCTCCTCTTCTTATATCATGCAGTGCATGAGAGTGTGTTTCCAAGGATAGCAGCAGCCAAGACATCCAAAGAAGCATGACAAACTCTCAAGATAGCCTATCAAGGCATGGAGAAAGTGAAGACAGCAAAACTACAGTTGCCGAGGAGAGATTTTGAGAATCTATGCATGAAGGAGTCAGACAATATTGACTCATTCTTCACACAAGTAATTGGTCTAGTCACACAGATAAGGTCTCATGGAGAGATTCTTGAAGAAAGGAGAATTGTGGAGAAACTATTGAGAGTCCTACCCTCAAAGTTCAATGCGATTGTCACCACCATAGAAGAGACAAAGGATCTCACAAATTTCTCAGTTGATGAATTACATGCATCACTGATAACACATGAGCAGAGATTGAGTAGAAATGAAAACTCATCTCTAGAGCAAGCCTTTAAGACCCAGATGTCTTTTGGAAGAGGAAGAGGTCAAGGCAGAGTAAACAAGAGAGGAAGAGGCAGAAGCCAAAACAGAGGTGGAAGAAACAGTCCAGCAAATACTCAAGGAAGAGACAACAATTCAAATCAAAACCAAGGCCAAGGCAATAGTCAATAAAGTGGAAAACATCATGCTCAAGGACAAAGGTATGAAAAATCCAATGTCCAATGTTATTATTGTAAAAAATATGGGCATTATGCAAATGAATGTAGGAAGAAGCAGCATGATATGAATAATAAATCTAGTGCAAATTTCACTAGAGAAAATACAGCAAGATAATTTGTGTTAGCTCCGTAATATGGCTGAAACAAAGAGTGATGATATATGGTTTCTAGACTCCGGTTGCAGTAACCATATGACAAGAAACATAGCCCTGTTTTCTAAGTTAGATCAGAGTGTGAAGTCACAAGTCACACTTGGGACTGATAGTAAAGTTTCTGTTATGGGAAAAAGAGAGGTAAATATCTTAACAAAGAAAGGTGAAAAGAAAACCATGGTAGATGTTTATTATGTTCCTGGAACGAAATGTAACCTCTTAAGTATTGGACAACTTGTTCAAAAGGGGTACAATGTTTTCTTTGAGAATTATGTATGCACCATCATGGATAGAAAACCCAGCGAACTATGTATTGCTGAAATGAAAATGACAAGGAACAGGATGTTCCCTCTCAGGATAAAAGCAGTTTTGAAAGATGGAGGAGAAATTGTAGCAGTTACACAAGAGGCTTCCCAAAGCGAACCAAAGGATGAAAATTGGTTGTGGCACTTGAGATTTGGACATCTCAACTTTGGAGGTCTTAACTTGTTGAGTAGAAAAGGAATTGTAAGAGGATTACCATTGATAGAGAAACCAGACAGCCTTTGTGAAGGTTGTATCTTGGGGAAACAACACAAAGAAAGTTTTCCATCAGGGAAAAGCATAAGGGCAAAAACACCCTTAGAAATTGTCCACTCAGATTTATGTGGACCGATGCAAACTCCATCACTTGCAGGTCGCCTCTATATTATAACATTTATTGATGATGTTACCAGAAAAACTTGGGTATATTTTTTGAAGAACAAAAGTGAAGTGTTTGAAAAATTTCGCAATTTCAAGGCACTTGTAGAAAACCAAAGTGGGCTGCGTATTAAAGTTCTAAGAACTAATAGATGAGGTGAGTATTCTCCAAAGAATT
This sequence comes from Pinus taeda, assembly GCA_000404065.3. Taxonomy (NCBI): domain Eukaryota; kingdom Viridiplantae; phylum Streptophyta; class Pinopsida; order Pinales; family Pinaceae; genus Pinus; species Pinus taeda. The sequence continues at coordinate 60,490 of APFE031250067.1, forward strand.
TCTACGTTTTTGTAGAGAAAATGGAATTCATAAATAATTTACCACTAGGTACACTCCACAGCAAAATGGTGTTGCCGAAAGGAAGAATAGGACAATCATGGATATGGCGAGGAGTGTGTTCAAGGCAAAGCATTTGCCAAATGATTATTGGGCTAAAGCTGTACATTGTGCAGCGTATATGTTGAATAGATGCCCTACAAAAGCAGTCATGAACAGAGTGCCGGACGAAGCATGGAGTGGGAGAAAGTTTGGATTCACCCACATGAAAGTTTTTGGATGTGTGGCTTATGCACACGTTCCAGATCAGCTAAGGAAGAAGTTGGACAGCAAAGGGGAGAAATGTATTTTCATTGGATACAGTGAGGAATCCAAAGCCTATATGTTGTATAACCCATCCACCAAGAAGTTTTTTGTGAGCATAGATGTTCAGTTCATTGAGGAGGAGGCTTGGGATGGAAGCATAGAGAAGACAGTGAATGTTAAAAGCTCTTTGTCACATGATGAAGATGATGAGGAGATGGCTGAAATACATCCCCAAATAGCAGCGCCAACACAAGGGCAGCAAGAGACACTCTTGAGGAGAAATGAAAGTGCTTCTCCAAGCACATCACAAGGAGGAAATTCAAGTGCTTCTTCAAGCACTTGTACACCAAATGAAAGAGGTAAGAAATTTAGAAATTTAAGTGACATTTATGAAGAAGGTATGAATTCTTTGTTTGCTTTATATTGTCATGTTGATGACCCTATTCATTTCGAAGATGCTACTAAGGATAGGAAATGGATAGAAGCTATGGATGAGGATATCAATACCATAGAAAGAAACAAGACATGGGATTTGATTGAAATACCAAAAGGAAAAGAAGTCATTGGAGTTAAATGGGTTTACAAGACCAAGAGTAATGCTGAAGGAAAAATAGAAAGACACAAGGTAAGACTTGTTGTCAAAGGATATAAGCAGCAGTATGTGAGAGACTATGAGGAAACTTTTGCACCGGTTGCTAGAATGGAAACCGTGAGAGCAGTGCTGTCCATAGTAGCACAAAACAAGTGGAAAGTTTACCAAATGGATGTGAAGTCAGTATTCCTAAATGGAGTGTTAAAGGAAGATGTTTACATTGAACAACCTCTGGGCTATGAAAAGAAAGGCCAAGAGCACAAAGTGTGCAGATTGAAGAAAGCTCTTTATGGGCTGAAGCAAGCACCAAGAGCGTGGTACAGTAGGATAGATTCCTTATCTACTTGAAAATGGATTTGAAAATGTGAGGGAGAACCCACCCTCTAAATCAAGAAATGATGGAAAATCTAATTGTGTGTTATAGGTTGATGATGTTATTTCACAGGTAATGATGATATCTTATTAGAATTTCAAACAGTCATGAAAGAAGAATTAATGACTAACATGTTGCTGAGATACTTCTTAGGATAGAATAAACAAAATGGAAATGGGATTTTTTCTCAACAAGAGAAATATGAAATGAAGTGTGAAAGATTTAATATGCGACAACAAGGCAGCAATCACTCCCACAGTGAATGGGATTAAAACTAGCAAAGAGGACGCAGCAAGGATTTGATCCTAGTTTTACAAGAGCATAGTTGGCAGCCTCATGTATTTGACTGCAACTAGGCCAGATATAATGCATGCTGTTAGTTTAATTTCCAGATTCATGGAGAGGCCAAAAGAAGCACATTGGCAGGCAGCAAAAAGGATTATGAGGTATGTTAAATGTATTAAAAGTTTTGGAATTTTATATACTACTTCAGAATGTTCAGATTTAATTGGGTACATTGATAGTGATTGGGCTGGGAGTGTAGATGATCGGAAAAGCACATCCGGTTATGTTTTTCACATGGGTTCAGGAGCCATTTCATGGGCTTCTAAAAAACAGCTTATTGTAGCGTTGTCTACAGCATAGACAAAATATGTGGCAGCTACAGCAGTAGCATGTCAAGCAGTTTGGATGAGAAGGATGTTAAGAAGTTTATGCCAAGAGTAAGTAAAAGGAACTGTGATTTTTTGTGACAATAGCTCAGCTATTACATTGTCCAAGAATTCAGTGTTTCATAAGAGAACGAAACACATAGACACAAAGTTTCATTACATCAGAGAATTGGTAAGCAATGGAGAAATTGTCTTAAAACATTGCAGGACTTAGGAGTAGGTTGTAGACATTCTGACCAAACCATTGGGGAAGAAATTTTTTGAATTTTTGAGAAAGTGTCTAGGTATGACTGATAACCCAACAGTTGAAATTAAAGGGGAGTGTTGAAATGTAATTTCGAACTGCTGTGCATTTAATTCAGAAAACCAGGCAGGATTCCCCGCACCACCTTTCACGTAGAGTGGTATTCTTCGCGAGGGCTCCGATCACATCCAGCTGCTGGCACGTGCCCACAACGCTGTTCCAAAACCACCAATTTCTCCGTAAAAGTAATTAATGTAAATTTAATGTGATAGGTAAAAGTTGGTAAAGTTGGTAAATTTTATTTATTTTTATTACTCATGGCAATATGGAACAAAAATATATTTTTTGTTATGTTTTAGTTTTTAGTTGTTTAATTTGCATAGGTAATGTAATGAAATGTAAATGAGGTGCAGCAGCGCGATAAAGAAAAAAGGGAAGCACAACAGTGCAGATGCAAGCAGTGAAAATGTAATGTTATGGTTTTGTTGAAAGGGTAATGCAATGCACAGTAGTGTGCATATGTAAGGAATTTTTTTTGCAGTGAATGTAAAGAAATTTTACACACAACAGTGTAAAATTTTCTGGAGAGCCAGAGTAATTTTTTTTTGTATGGAACTGGTGGTGAATCCCTTTGTTAAGAAGGAAGATGTTTTGTAATAGCAGTTTGTTTTATTAATAAATACAAAGTGTTATCTGTGTATGTGTGAACTCTGCTCTTCAGCAAACAATTTTTGTTTCCTGGGAGAAACAGAGCATTGTCCTCTGTTCAGATTTTTGTTTGAAATTACTAGAAATTTCCAACATGGTATTAGAGCTTGTCCAGGCTCTTTGAAGGTGTCAAAGAAGCTGAAGGAATGATTTCTTGCTGTAGCAGCTTCTCCAGCAGAGTGAAGACTCAGTCAAGAAAGACTCAAAGGTATTTCTCAAGTTTTTTTGTGTTGCTGTTGAGAACAGTCAATGATTTTTAGATACACAGTCAAGTATTTGAAGTATAGTTAAGTGTGCAAGAATGGCTGGCTCCAGCACCAGCATCAACACCAGCATTAGCATGGGTATCTGTAATACCCAACTCCCACAATTTAATGGGAAAAACTATGACTATTGGGCAATAACCATGAGAGCCCTGTTTGCCTCACAAGACTTATGGGAATTTGTTGAGGATGGTTTTGAAGAACCAGCAGATGAAAATGAGTTTAATAATTTAACTCAGGCAGAGAAAGAACGGTTGAAGAGCTATAAGAAGAAGGATTCTAAAGCCCTCCTCTTCTTATATCACGCAGTGCATGAGAGTGTGTTTCCAAGGATAGTAGCAGCCAAGACATCCAAAGAAGCATGACAAAATCTCAAGATAGCCTATCAAGCAATGGAGAAATTGAAGACAACAAAACTACAGTTGCTGAGGAGAGATTTTGAGAACCTATGCATGAAGGAGTCAGACAATATTGACTCATTCTTCACACAAGTAATTGGTCTGGTCACACAGATAAGGTCTCATGGAGAGATTCTTGAAGAAAGGAGAATTGTGGAGAAACTATTGAGAGTCCTACCCTCAAAGTTCGATGTGATTGTCACCACCATAGAAGAGACAAAGGATCTCACAAATTTCTCAGTTGATGAATTACATTCATCACTGATAACACATGAGCAAAGATTGAGTAGAAATGAAAACTCATCTCTAGAGCAAGCCTTTAAGACCCATATGTCTTTTGGAAGAGGAAGAGGTCAAGGCAGAGGAAACAAGAGAGGAAGAGGCAGAAGCCAAAAGAGAGATGGAAGAAACAGTCCAGCAAATACTCAAGGAAGAGGCAGCAATCCAAATCAAAACCAAGGCCAAGGCAACAGTCAACAAAGTGGACAACATCATGTTCAAGGACAAAGGTATGAAAAATCCAATGTCCAATGTTATTATTGTAAAAAATATGGGCATTATGCAAATGAATGTAGGAAGAATCAGCATGATATGAATAATAAATCTAGTGCAAATTTCACTAGAGAAAATATCAGCCAAGATAATTTGTTGTTAGCTTGTAATATGGCTGAAATAAAGAGTGATGATATATGGTTTCTAGACTCCGGTTGCAGTAACCATATGACAAGAAACATAGCCCTGTTTTCTAAGTTAGATCAGAGTGTGAAGTCAGAAGTCACGCTTGGGACTGATAGTAAAGTTTCTGTTATGGGAAAAGGAGAGGTAAATATCTTAACGAAGAAAGGTGAAAAGAAAACCATGGCAGATGTTTATTATGTTCCTAGAATGAAATGTAACCTCTTAAGTATTGGACAGCTTGTTCAAAAGGGGTACAATGTTTTCTTTGAGAATGATGTATGCACCATCATGGATAGAAAACCCAGCAAACTATGTATTCCTGAAGTGAAAATGACAAGGAATAGGATGTTCCCTCTCAGGATAAAAGCAGTTTTGAAAGTTGGAGGAGAAATTGCAGCAGTTACACAAGATGCTTTCCAAAGCGAATCAAAGGATGAAAATTGGTTGTGGCACTTGAGATTTGGACATCTCAACTTTGTAGGTCTTAACTTGTTGAGTAGAAAAGGAATGGTAAGAGGATTACCATTGATAGAGAAACTAGACAACCTTTGTGAAGGTTGTATCTTGGGGAAACAACACATAGAAAGTTTTCCATCAGGGAAAAGCATAAGGGCAAAAGCATCCTTAGAAATTGTCCACTCAGATTATGTGGACCGATGCAAACTCCATCACTTGCAGGCAGCCTCTATATTCTAACATTTATTGATGATTTTACCAGAAAAACTTGGGTATATTTTTTGAAGAACAAAAGTGAAGCGTTTGAAAAATTTCGCAATTTCAAAGCACTTATAGAAAACCAAAGTGGGCTGCATATCAAAGTTGTAAGAACTTATAGAGGAGGTGAGTATATCTCCAAAGAATTTCTACGTTTTTGTAGAGAAAATGGAATTCATAAACAGTTTACCACTAGGTACACTCTGCAGCAAAATGGTGTTGCCGAAAGGAAGAATAGGACAATCATGGATATGGCGAGGAGTATGATAAAGGCAAAGAATTTTCCAAATGATTATTGGGCTGAAGCTGTACATTGTGCAGCGTATATTTTGAATAGATGCCCTACAAAAGCAGTCATGAACAGAGTGTCGGAAGAAGCATGGAATGGGAGAAAGCAAGGAGTCACCGACATGAAATTTTTTGGATGTGTGGCTTATGCACACGTTCCAGATCAGCTAAGGAAGAAGTTGGACAACAAAGGGGAGAAATGTATTTTCATTAGATACAGTGAGGAATCCAAAGCCTATAGGTTGTATAACCCATCCACCAAGAAGTTTTTTGTGAGCAGAGATGTTCAATTCATTGAGGAGGAAGCATGGGATGGAAGCATAGAAAAGACAGTGAATGTTAAAAGTTCTTTGTCACATGATGAAGATGATGAGGAGATGGCTGAAATACATCCTCAAATAGCAGCACCAACACAAGGGCAGCAAGAAACACCCTTGAGGAGAAATGAAAGTGCTTTTCCAAGCACATCACAAGGAGGAAATTTAAGTGCTTCTTCAAGCACTTGTACACCAAATGAAATAGGTAAGAAATTCGGAAACTTAAGTGACATTTATGAAGAAGGTATCATTATTTGTTTGCTTTATATTTTCATGTTGATGACCCTATTCATTTCGAAGATGCTATTAAGGATAGGAAATGGATAGAAGCTATAGATGAGGAGATCAATGCCATAGAAAGAAACAAGACATGGGATTTGGTTGAACTACCAAAAGGAAAATAAGTCATTGGAGTTAAATGGGTTTATAAGACCAAGAGTAATGCTGAAGGAAAAATAGAAAGACACAAGGCGAGACTTGTTTTCAAAGGATATAAGCAGCAGTATGGGAGAGACTATGAGGAAACTTTCGCACTGGTTACTAGAATGGAAACCGTGAGAGCAGTGTTGTCCATAGCAGCACAAAACGAGTGGAAAGTTTACCAAATGGACGTGAAGTCAACATTCCTAAATGGAGTGTTAATGGATGAGGTTTACATTGAACAACCTCCAGGCTATTAAAAGAAAGGCCAAGAGCACAAAGTGTGCAGATTGAAGAAAGCTCTTTATGGGCTGAAGCAAGCACCAAGAGTGTGGTATAGTAGGATAGATTCCTATCTACTGGAAAAGGGATTTGAAAAGTGTGAGAGAGAACCCACCCTCTACATCAAAGAAAAGGATGGTAAAATACTAATTGTTTTATTGTATGTTGATGATGTTATTTTCAAAGGTAATGATGATTACGTTATTAAAAATTTTAAAACATTCATGAAAGAAGAATTTGAAATGACTGACATGGGTTTGCTGAGATACTTCTTAGGAATAGAAGTAGAACAAAGTGGAAATGGGGTTTTTATCTCACAAGCGAAATATGTTAATGAAGTGTTGGAAAGATTTAATATGCAGGAGAGAAAAGCAGCAATCGCTCCCATAGTGATGGGATTAAAACTCAGCAAAGAGGACAACAGCAAGGATTTTGATCCTAGTTTGTACAAGAGCATAGTTGGCAGCCTCATGTGTTTGACTGCAACTAGCCTAGATATAATGCATGCTGTTAGTCATGTTTATATTTGTCTACTCAAATTGGATTTAGCTTTAATAATGTTTATTTATGCATTCTCTTATTAGATGTAGAGATAACAAAGGAATATTTGTAAAGAAGCCCCCCACTAGTCTCACATATGTGTGCTAACTCTAAGTTTTCATTTACAGCCAAAAAGCCTTTGATCAAACCTTCCTCCTTGTAATCAACATCAACCCATTGTGGTGTCCATTTCTTTCGTGCACAAGCACTTTCTGATATTTTCCCTCAAACTCAATCCTCAATCTTCTACAAAAACTGTGATTAATACCAAACTACTAGTAACTAGATCTTAGCCCCCGAAGGTGCTTTGGCATTACACAAGCCACCTCTAAGAAATCATGGTGGTGACCAAGTTCTACCATCTGAATTGAGCCCTCCAATCAATGATCAAGGGGGAAGATCTATGATAGATGTAGATTGTAGGGGGGCTCCCCCTATGATGTATGCAAAGGACTAGGGGGTGCATTAGGGTTCTGGACCAGAAATAAATCAAATTAAAGAGGTATCATGGGTGAGATCCACGGTCCTTGTAGACTGTAGTGGGGTCTAACCTGTGACATAAACGAAGGAGGGGGGTGCAATGACATAAAATCTTTGATGGAAAGGAGTGGGATCAAAAAATACTTAACTGTGGGAGGTAACTAATAGGTATAGATGGTATCAAGCTCAAATTTACTTGCAGGGAAGGTGAAACCTTGTGGGAACCACGAGTTTCAATTTCCACACAGTGTGGGAAGCATTTTGTGTGGGACCGTGAACTTCAAATATGTGTATAGAATGGGTGGAACCTTGTGGAGGTTGTGAACTTTAAAATGCTATGGATGTAGATCACAATGTAATATTGCTCCCCTCTTAAGAACTCTTCTCAACAATAAGTAGGGTGATGATTCACAGGTCTCTCCCCTTTTAATGCTCATAACAAAACTAACAATTCTCCCGCACTTTGATATGAGTGAGTATCCTGACAGGGAATTCTCAGTGTGATAGGTATTAAACTTGTATATTTTATTCTTGTAGAGTATGCACATGGAACATATGAGAAATAAGAAACAAAAACACATGTAAAAACATGAACTTAACTAATATTATTATTACTTAGAATATGATATATTTACAGAGGATTACACAACCTTTAATTATGATCTACATGGCTCTTGTGCTCCTTTTCTAAGATACCTCTCCTAGTTAACCAAGGTCTGCTCATCATCATCGAGCTCTACTTCTAAGTTGTCTAGCTCCTCTATCCGTGCACACATATATAGTGGCCTATTGGCTAAAAAGTATCCTAACAGAAAAAGGACAAATGGGACATCTGTCCCAAAAACCCAACACCTCAGTCTAGCATTTGTCACCTTTACAATGGGCCTCAAGGCGAAAAGTGATAGCTCATCAAAACTTCCCAACAACCTTGATTCATTCTAGAATATATAAATTTGTAATTACATCAAAAATCCACTATTCCTAATTTTATAAAAATTACATTTGAGTGAAATTTATTTCCCTTTCGGTTTTTTCATGACCCTTTGGGTCTAGAAAACATGGTTTTTCCTAGGGGTTGATTCTCCTATAGTAGACTCCCTAGGCATAAAATTTATGATGTCCTAGTCATATGTCTTAAAACTATTGTAGTCCTCATGGATCCTAAACTTTATGTTGATGAGGTCCACAAGCTTCTTGTGTTGTTGTCATGTTATTATCCTTGGATTTATAGGATCTTATACTCTAGTTTTCTACTACCCTTTTTCTTTATTGATGCAATCTGCTATAGTTAGCCATATTTTCTTACTTATTTCCTCCTTTCCTTGGTGGCTTTCATACTCATAAGTCTACACAAATATCACGACCTATTCCTTTTTCATTATTGGTTCCATTCTATCATCATTATGTGAAGGTTGGTTTTCAGCCTTTGTATCTTCTTATCCCCCCAAAACTTCCTACTTTTTTATATGTTGTCCAAAAATCACTTCAATCATGATTCTAACTATATTAGTGAGGGGATTTTATAAAAGCGATATTCTCGCATTCTCTTTTTGCAAGAATTCCACGATACCCATGCACAATTTATTTGTTGCATCTTTCAAACCACTTTCTCAAATAGTTACTCCATTTTCAGTAGGATTTATGCCTACATCTAGATAGAGCTTTACATCTCCTCTCAAGATATTGATCATAATATACCTTAGGCAACATAGAATGCATTCAAATTGCTACTTTATTTTTTAAATCCTATGGTTTCCCTTATCCTTATCTTCCCTTCCTTGGAATGTCATCTCATCCTTTCCTTTAGTGAGCTAACTTTTATCTTTATTTCCTTGGTCTTTTTCTAGCTTCCTATAACTTTTCACAACTTTCATTTCTTCCTAAATTCTAAAATTGCATTGATTCCTACAGGTTTCTCCCTCATCATGTCTTTGATCATTTTGACTTTACAAAAGATACTTGATTCCTGTTAGGGTACCTTCTAGATTGTGTATGCTAGGTCTCTTTGCTCCCATAGCTGATTCTCCAGACACAACATTGGAAACTTGTATAATTTTAGAGATACACCACATTCTTGCACACTTCCTCACTACCACTTAGAATATAAATTTCCATCTTCAAAATATGGGTTTCTTCCTTTCCTTTATATGTATTTAAAGGAAATTTCTTGGTGCACCAATGATGTGTGTGGTTGCCCAACTCCTTTAGGGTGTTCATCATATGAATTCTTGAGTCGTTGGTGAAACTTCCTCAATTGAAAGTTTTTCTCTTCATTTACAAAGCCCTTACACTCACTTAGTGCTTCATTAAGCTTGTATGGATATTCCTTTTTGGCAGTAGTCCTTATCCACCTCATTTCTTTGTATAATTTTGTTGTTATCTTCAAGGATGGACTTTTGTTGCTCACCTATCAACACACCTTTACATTCATTCAACCAAGTTTTATTTTCTAAAGCTAAGCCCATTAGCTTAACATATGTAGCTTCCTTTCACATAAGTCCATTAGGAATTACATTCCTTTTCACTATCACATATCTGCTGCTCTTTATTTCATTTGTTGAATTTCCCTTGTCTCCGTCTCTTAGAGAAAATTTTGCTTTCCCTTCCTCCTTCATTAAAAGTTTTGATGATTGTCCATTTTCATAATATGCAAGAATTGCATGGCTACATATCATCAACCTTTTCTTCTATTCTGAGCTTTCCACACAATTCATGAGACTCTCTATAGATCTCTCTTCATCATCTCCATCATCCTCTTCTCCATGGAACACTCATTTTTCTGGTTCATAATAGTGAACTCTTTTTTCCTCACACTCATCTACTATGAGATTTTCATCTTTCATTTGAGCACTTAGCATGTGCCTTAGTTTCTTTCTCAACTTCCTAGAATATAGTTTCCTTACATGCCACTTGATATTTTTCTTCATATCTCATCCATATCTTTGGTATTCACCCTCCATCTCCTATAGCACCATCATCATCACACTGAACCTTTCCTTTAGCTCAACCATTTTTCTTTCAAACTCCCCATCACTCATCTTTATGTGGGTTCCTTCTAAACCCTTCATATGGCTATGCTCGGTCATCTATTTTTCCTTCACCACGAGCTTCTGTTTCTTAATTGTGAGTTGTAACCAATCCAATACAAGAAGCCTCACCAAGATTCTCTCCTCTAGGCTTTGTCTTTTGGTATCACAGTTTATCCTCCTTTAGAACCTGTCAATCCTCTTCTACTCTTTTGGATGTTGTACTCTGCTCACTTCTCTTGAGAGCTTCTCCTTTTCTCTTCACTTCTCTTGAGGACTTCCTCTTTTCTCTTCTCTTTCAAACCTTATATGGAAAAAATTCTTTGCTATAGCTTCTCTTCAACAAGGGTTCTCTTCCATATCGTCTTCCTTTTGATGCTAGTTGTAATTATTATCTTCTTCACTAGGTCAAAATAAAACCATAAGACGAGTCTTACTTTCCAGATCTTCTCAATACAAAGAACTTCATAATTTTCTAAATTCCTTTCTTCAAAATGTTGGGACTGTCAATCCTCTATTTTGGCTTCTTGCATGGATGGAATCTCTGCAATTTTCCTCAATTACTCTGGATCTATTATGAATTCTTGTGTCTCGATTTCTTTTTCCAATATCTGTGTTTTTACATAAATATCTAGATGTTAGTCACTCATTCAAAAATAAACAGAGTAATTCATTACCTCACATTTGACATATTTGAATCCTCTAGTTTTGCATCTTCTTTCTACATTCTTTCTCTAGTTCATTTTTTGAAATCCTTCTTAGGCTTCTCTACCACTAAACTTGGTTATCTCTATCACCAAATGTTCTTGGTTCCTTGACTCATTCTTCTTTCTCATTTCTTCTCCCCCACAAGAAGTATTTTCAATTTCCTCATGACATACAAATCACCTATACGAAACTTTCCTTATGGTTTTTCAATATACATAGCATACCAGTGCTCTGATACCACTTTGATGTAGACAACCTAAGTCTGGAATGCTTCTTGTCCCTTCTTAGTCTCATAGATTCCTATGAACTAAAAGTTCTCTTTTACGACCTATAGAATTTTGATTAAGCTTTCCTCCTTGTAATCAATATCACCCCTTCATGGTGTCTATTTCTTTTGTGTAGAAGCACTTGCCAAGATATGTGCTTAAGTCCAATCCTTGAACTTCTATATAACACTACACCCTTGATCAACCTAAAACTAGTAGTAACTATTGATTAGCCCTCGACATGTATTTGGCCTTACATGATCGACCTCTAAGTGACCGTGGTGATAACCAAGCATCCCCACACTGAGAGTTCCCCTACAATCCACATATGTCATTGATTTCCCCCTTTTAATCATGGTTCTTTATTAGAGGGACCACTTGGCATGGGAGTTCCTGGTTATCACCATGGTTTCTTAGAGGTGATTGATGCAAACCCCAACAACCTTTGGGGGCTAATCCATAGTTACGAGTAGTTTGGGGTTGATTGTAGGTGTGACGTTATGTAGAAGTTTTGGGATTAACCTTGAGCACATAGCTCAAGAAGTGTTTGTGCACAAAATAAATAGACACCATGAAGGGGTGACATTGATTACAAGGAGGAAGTTTTGATCAAAGTTCCATAGGTGATAAAAGAGAACTTAGAGTTCATAGACACTTGTAAGACTAGGAGGGGTTGTGAAGTTGTCTAGACTTAGGTTGGTTGCATCAACTAATCAACCCTTAGTGGTATCAGGAACATCCAAAATAGAAAACGAGCTAGAATAACAAAAAACACTAAATGTTGAAAGAATAACTATTTTGAAACTTGAGAAAAAACAATCTGAAAAAAAGAAGGTGTTGATAGTTATGGAAACGAAAGTGTTATAGTCACATCAAACTAGGAAAAAGAAATAGAGCAATTAACATATTCAATAGAAAAACAAGAGAATTAATCCCTTAACCAGTTCTTAAAGAGGTAGAAATCTATAAAGAAGAAAAACTTAAAATTAGTGACCAATATCTCAACAATTTTTTAAAGAACTAAGACCATCTAAAAAAAAAAACCTAAATTGACTGGTGAATAATTAGAAGGTGATTTTGATTGGATTGAAGAGTTGTCAATTTTTCTTGAAGGAAAAACGGAAGATGTAGTTAGACAATGAGAACACGGGAAAGAGAAGAACAAGAAAGGCATGAACATGAATGAGAATTTCTTGTCGAAGTAGAAATAAGGAGTAGAGGATAATTCACAAAAAATGAAGTAGATAGGGAAATAAAAGCTAAGGCATATCATGATAATAGAAAATAAAATATAGGAGGAACAAGAGCTAGAGCTAAAGAAGGAGAAGAGTAAGAGGATGAATCTAATTTTGGGTTTCCTATTTTAGATACACCTATAATCTTAGGAACTGAGGTAAAAATGAAGAACATTCATCCTTTTGTTCTTCCATTCTTCTATAACATTCCTATAAAATACCATTATGCTTTCTTGTTTTAATTTGATATTTTATGTCATACATGTGGATATACAAATGATTCTCAAAAGCTTCATTTATTCCCTACTACTTTAAAAGGTTTTTCATTAAAATGGTTTATGGGATTAGGATAATCAACCATAGTATATTGGGATGATATGAGAAAAACAATGTTGAGAAAGTATCAACCTTATTGATGAGAATTTAGTTTGAGTGGTGGAAGAAGTTAGAACAAATAGTGATGTATTAGATTCATTTAAATCTTCCTTTGTTTACTCTCATCCAAAATGTAAATCAACCTGAGACTTTTGATGCTATTATACGTATGGTATTATGTAATTTGTGTAAACAATATATTCTCTATCATTCTAGTAATTAGATTGAAGAAAATTCTTTCAAAATTCATAACACAAAAACAATTTTTTTTTAAAGGACATGAGACACATGGAGCTATATGGATTTTTCAAGAGGGGCTACATAAAATTAAATGCAAACATCTACTAGTCATAGTGATCAAACTTGATTTATCCAAATCTTATAATAGAACGTGTTGGATTTATTTGAGAATATTACTAATTCACATAGGGTATAATTTATGAATGCTAAGTTAGAAAATGGAGTGTGTGACACTAATTTGTTATGTAATTATTATTAATGTACCAACATATCCATTCTTCAAACCTTTAATCGCATTAATACAAAGGTGTCTAATATTTGTTTATTTGTTTCTCTTAGTGGGTGAGGGTTTGACTGGATTTGTATTTGAAGTCAAAAGGGTTAGATTTATTCATGGAATTAGGATTGAAGGTAATGAATCAATTACAAATTTAATATTTATGGATGATGCTATTTTTTTCCCGAGTGTTATTGTAGTGTAGGGAGGAAGCCTTAATCAGATCTTACTGTTACATAACAAAGTGACATGTATAAAATTGAATTTATAGATTTTTGTTGTAGTTCCATAACAACTAGAAGATGTGGTACATAGAATTTCAGTCAATTATTTTGATTTCCACTATAAAAAATTCAATTTAGTACTCAGTATCTAGGAATTCCTTTCAAAAAAATGATTATGGGAAGAGCGACTAGACATGGTTGCTGGCTAAGATTGAGAGGATGATATATTTTTTTGTAATAGATGGATATCTACAGGAGGTAGACTAGTACTAGTAAAATATATTTTATAGACAATTCTAATTTGTTGGCATTCATTGATACACATCACCAAGGGCATTATAGAGAATATAAGAAGGAAACTATTTATTTTCATTTAGAGAGGTATTAATATCAAGGTTTAAACTCATTTGGCATAGTGGTAGTCTATAGTCTAGCCCAAGGATGAGTGAGGATGCGGTCTTCCGATTATTCATGTATTTGGTGCTAAATTTTGTTTTGCAAAAATACTTTAGAATCTAATAACAAACAGGAGTATTTGGTAGAGATTTATTATTCAAAAATGTATTTCTCTAGATACTTTAATGGATTGGATTATAAGTGAAAGAAAAAGTCAAATGAATGTTTCCAATCTATGGAAATCATTGGCCTTGACATTTCCATTAATTTGGTGGTAAGTACCCTAGAAGGGGGTGATGGTTGAAAAATATCCGATTACAGGTTGCGGTAATGAGGTGTTCCTTTCTAATGATTTTATTCAATGTCTAAAAATTATAGGTTGTGTTGTACCATAAATTAGGTAGGGGACCCCATAATTAGTATTGTTTGGCATTAGGGTTCAACTATATTCTCTAGTTTATGGTTTATAGGTGTTCATGAATTGACATGGAATGCCTTCTGGTCAGATCTATGCAAAGCACACATTAGGTTAAATGATTTTATTTATTTGTCTTGACCCACATGGGATTTGAACATTGAATCTCAATGTTTACACAATACTTCATAAAATGACCATCACCAATTGAGATGCCCCCCATGGGCTTAGGTTAAAGGAATATTTAGATGTTGTGTTTTGGACCAAAAAATAATAATAGAATTACACATTAATTGATTGGGTTATATAACTCTTTCATTCAATTACTAACTAGATACAAAATGCTAGCATGTTAAAATTTGAAAGGTAAATTCTCGAATGAAGGTATTTTTTTTACATGGTTAGATCATATGTACATGGTATACAAATGGGAGATTCTTTAAAATAAAAGAAATAGAGGACCATTATCTGTATCATGTGAAAATAGGTTCAAAAAACACCAATAATTTATTTACTAACTATATTTTTACTCAATAAATATAAAGGGATATGGGTAAAATTTGATATGGAACAATAATATCCATAATGGGGTATGTGTTAAAGACTATATAAAACTTTGGTTCGATAGGTGGGAGTTGAAGAAATTTAGATCTGTTCCCTTTTCATTTATATGTGGGAAAGTGATTCCCACATTGTTCTATTTTTAAATTGCATAAATATAACTACTTTTCAAGTTATTTCTCAAGTTTGTGCAAGTTTGTGCTATCACTTATTAGTAGAAAAATACTTTGAAATTTGGGGATCCAAGACCAATTTGAGAGGTCATGCTAGATAAATCCATTCCATGAACATATTCCAATGGGTTGTATTATAGGATAGCTTCTATATGTAGCACCTGTTAGTGTCGGTCTTGAGCCCTCCATCGGTGATCAATAGCTCTTTGCATATGCATATGTAGGTGTCTCATCAGCATCAGTTTTGCATCCCGTTAGGCATGCCATAACACTGATGGAGGAGCTGGTCTTGTTCCCTTCTTGGCTTCGCTGGAATCAGGTCATGTCATTTGAATAAACTTGTGTCACACTTGTTTCATTTTTGTCTTGAAATCCCAAGTCTAGGTCTAGGGTTTCTGTCAAAATCACTGCAAGGTCATGAGTCAAAAGTCTAATAGTCCCCAGCAAGCCAGAAGGAGGTATGCAATATGTTCCAGTGATATTTTTCATTAGCTACAGCTCATTTATACCTTGGATTTAAAAACTCTATTTTTAAACCCAATGTCATGTGAAATTTGCAAAAATAAGGAAAATTTTCAAAAATCTTCAGAATGTCGGCAACAACCCTGGTTTCCTCGCCAGAGTCCATCAGATAATCAACCTGCAAAAAGAACCAAGTGAAAACACTCAAAAGATCAATTTCAGGCAAAGTGAAACTTAAAAAAAAAAAGAGTGTTAAATTAAATGTCAAAACATACAACATTAGAAAGTGGGTTTGATGATTTAATTTTTCTAATGTGGACCTATAAAGACTAAAAGTCCCTCTTCATGGCCTCATTATGCATTTGCAAACTTGCAAGACACAAGAGAGAGCAAAGGAAGGCGATTTTGCAGCATATCGGTCATTTCCAGGGGTGCAACCACTCGAAGCTGGGGTGCGACCAGTTGGGCGGGGTGCGACCACTCAGCGCCACTCCCACAGTGCATTTTCAGAACTGGTGCGACCACTCAGAGGGGTGCGACCACTCAAGCCTGGGGTGCGACCACTCGCCCTGTGTTTGCCAGAAAATTGCTAAAACAATTAAATCGCCCTCCCAAGTGCCAAATCGACCAGGTAGGCTCTCAATTAATCAATGATGCCAAGTGATGATTGAATGATTGTCTAATGGTTTTCTCCTTTAAGATTTGCAAGAGAAATGGTGAATTTAGCTGTTGTTAATGTAGGCAAATATGCTAGGGTTTGTGTGTTTTCTCAAGCTTAAGTCCTTCTTATCCCATCCTTGTTTCCTTTTAAATTAAATTCACAAATTTTGCTACATGTTTATCTTTTATTTCACTTATTTCATTTGCAAGAAATACAAAGTTTCCCATCCCATATTCCTACAAAATCTATCCCTCCCCAAATCCCTTTACTAAACCCTAATTCCACTCATATTCCACCCAAACCCTAAATGCCCTTCCCATTTCCCACAGCAAACAAACTAAATGGACCAACAACAAGGAAACAAAACAAAAGAATAAAAATATATATATATATATAAAATTGATGTGAAAAGACAAATAGCAATATTATGCCAAAATGACAAAATATAAAAAGAGAGATATTGCTGTGTATAAAAAGAGGCAGGCTGCTGTTATGACATTCATAAAAAACAAAAGAAAAATTAAAAATTGCAGTTGTATATATTTAGAAAGTTGTGGTTCTGGTCTACAAAATTATGTTGCTGTGCTTCCCAAAAACAAACCCTGTTTTCCTTTTTTATCATTCCCTTTTGAAGTTGTCAATCACCTTTTGACAAAAAATACAAATGAAGCCCTCTTTCCCCTACAACCAAATGTACATGAATCCCTTTCAAATAACAGTTTGCTTCATGAGGACACATTGAAGGACAAAAACTCAAATGAATAATGTGGTCTCATACCCCCCCTGTTGAAATATATGTTCTTTCCCTCAGTCACCTATCATACATGTTTTCCCTTATGATAAAATCCTGATAAAGTATTTCATTGCAAATGATTTCCTGAAAGATGAGATGATATGTTAACATTTTGTGAAATATCCCTAAAAATCCCTGTTTTTATATTTTCCCATTCCTTATTAAAATTCCCTCCCCTAACATTTCCCTTATGATTTTTTCCCCTTGAAAACCACATACTTCTCAGCATTTTGCAGGCAAAAGCAGCAGTTCTATTTATCTTTCAGCTTGCTCATCTTGTTCCAAAACCATGTCAGACACCGAGAGTTATGAGCCAGGTGATGACCATTCATCATCTACAGAGGTGGAGGTATAGCAGAGGCTTCCTAAGAAAGGTGGTCACCATAGGAGATAGGAACCTACTTCTTTGGCAGCATTGCAGGCTTGTCCTTTGGCAATGAATGGTTTTCGGTACATGTCATGTTTTCAGTTCTGTGAGAGGCTTGCTCAGATTCAGCATCATAGCGAGTTGGCACGTTTATTTGTTTTGCACCTTCATGATAGACAGGTCACTCTTGCAGGGGTGAATTTTATACTATCTCCAGAGATGATTTCAGAGGCTACCGGGATACCGAATGTGGGAGAGGTGTGGCCCAAGCGCAAATTGCTGGATTTTGTTTATTTTGAGCCATATGTCAGGCCAGCATTTGTGAGTCACTTGTCAGGGGTCTTTCCTTTCAGATTCCTCCGGGCAGAGTATGCTTCGATCATGAGGCTTATCATGCAGTACTTTACATGTGAGGGAAGATTTTCACAGGTCTTCTCTTGTCACATTCGCATGTTGATGCACTTTACCAGAGTGAGGATGATGAACATCCCGGTTTACTTCTTCCAGGACATTCAGAGGATGTCATCCGTATTTCAGAGGCAGTCCCCAGCTCAGCAGCATAGGAGTTTGTGCCATCATGGTCTCATTCAGCTTATTGTTTCTTATCAGCTGAGTCAGCAGGGCATTCCATGGGCAGACTTCATTTCTCATGAGGTCTTTACAGCGCCATCACAGCCACAGCTAGAGCCAGAGGCCATTCATGAGGAGGGAGGTCCATCACACCAGCCCGAGATTATTGTGCCGAGACATGTTGTTTCCCCACTGCAGTGTACATATCAAAGAGGTCATAGGACCTTGTTTGCAGCAGCTCGACGAGTATTTTCTCCACAGCAGGTGGAAGGGGTCTCGTCATCATCATCAGATCAGCGAGTGTTATCTCCACACCAGGTGGAAGGGGCCTCGTTGCCGACAGCAGCACAGGTAGCAGAGAGGGGCAAGCAGCCCATGATTGAGGAGAGAGTGTCTGGTGCTCTGGTTATTGATCTCGACGCTGATTCTCCTAGCACAGAGCTCAAGGATATCATCCGAGAGCAAAGCATCGAGATTCATTCGCTGCAGACACAATTATTGATGGCAAAATGGGTAATCAAATATTTGGAGCAGCAAAACAAACAACTTGAGGATGAGAAAGAGTTGGATGAGCTATGGAGGATTCGAAGTGATCGAGTCATCAACCGTAGGAGGCCCGGTGACTTGCTGCCCAAAGAGAGAGAATCCATGCTTATCCGAGTAAACACACATCTAGAGAGGCTGTTGGCGAAGGCCAATAGAAACAACAAATTGCTAAGGAACATGAAAAAACCATTATTGGGCAAGGATGCATGTTTGCAAGGCGAAGATGAAGGTGTTCCAAAGAAGGTTGACCGAGGTCCGCAAGAGGAAGAAGAAGACCAACCCGCTCAATATCTTGGCTGAGGCTTCTCTCACTCACCATGATACTCATTATCTTCCTCCTAGCAGCCCAAGAAATTTTGAGAATTTTGAGGCATTTTTGGCATTTTTGGGAATTTTACAGGTTTTAGCCATTCGAGTGGTCTCACCCCTTACGAGACCAGTCGTGGGGACAGCTCGGAACGGGGAAAACTCTACATTTTTGGATTTTTCAGGTAAAGAAACACTTGCATATGGAAGGGTTTCAGATTTTATGGAGATTTGGGCTCCCAAAAGCTCAAAATGCATGCAAATTTTGACTTTCTGCCCCTTTTTTGAGTTGCAGAAAGCAGTCTTGGGAGATTTGATTTTTGAGGGGTCAAATCAACTCCAAATTCAGAAATTCCGGTTGGGTTGGAAAGTCGACTTCCAGACATTTTCAACGAGCTATCCTGCACTTGATTTGGACTCCGGGAAGGCCCTCAAACAGAGCTGCCAAAAGGTGCGACCACTCGAGCCAAGGGTGCGACCACTCAGGCAAATTTGCCAGTTTTTGACCAGTTCGGCCAGCAAAGCACTGTTTTCACTTTGGTTGACTATTTGGGCATGTAAATGATGGATTCTTGTGTAAATTTCATGGAATTAGATAATTTTACTCTTCTTTACCTCTTCTGGAAGCTTCTTTGATGTAAATAGTGAATATTTAATGCATGGATAGGCTTCCTAAGTTTTAGAGGCAAGTTGTTGAGCTGGCCTATTATTTAGTGATTGATTTAGAATTAGTTGCAACAGCTCCTAGGAAGCTGAGCTCGACCCCTAGAGGTGGGGAAAGAAGTTAGACCTTCTATATTATGCCTTCTCTTTCTCATTTTCATGGTTGGACTCTAGAGGGAGAAGTGCTATTGTATTTTTGACTTGTATTTTCTGCAATTTGAGGAAAAGGAAGGCCAGGGTTTTGCAAACTTCATTGTGGATTCTTGTGGATTATTATGTTGATGGTGTGTTTCCTACTGTTATTGTAAGTGTGTTTATGTGTTCCATTTCTTAATCTCTTGTTGCTATTTAAACAAAAGAAGTGATAAAGTTTGAATTCATGCATGCCATGCTCAGCTTTCAATTTTGTTTAAAATTTATGTTTTCGACTGTCTAGAGAGGATTCGAATTCATTGTTTGCCCTCTTTAGCTTTTATTCTTTCCTCCTTGATCATCTCTTTCAGCTAAAGGCATCAACATAAACTCCTACCTTGCCCCAAAGACCCACCTGCAAAAACTAAGCTCAATCCCCGCACCCTGAATTGCACTCCCTCCAATTGCCACCAAAAAACCCAAAAACTTCAACTCAATCCCCCTTATCAATTTACTAGCCTAAAATCCTTGTTCCTAATTGGTTAACTCATCCTATTGACAAAATCCATCGAGTTTTGACCCGAGAGAGGCTTCTCATACCTCGTAGGGCTAGCTACGAGGTGAAATGGTTTGATGTAGCCTTGAAGGTTTGCCTTTCTCAGCCTGAGGTGAATCTCAAGCGCTAACACTGCAGTCGAGAACCTGTCGACTCAAATGAAAACAAAAGGTGGTGGAGGCTTCGACTGCAATGTACTTAAGTTGATGGTGTGATCTGTGGTGACTAGGTGAGGTGGCAGGATGGGTACATTATCCCCATCCGGACCGTTGGTTTGACTCTAATGCCATTATGGTATTTCATGTCGCCTGCCCGCCATCACTTCCATTATTCCCGTTATACGCTGCCACCACTACCGGTTCTGAGTTTTTCTTCCTGAGTTGACGGACCACACGTGCTGCCTGCGTCTTTTGAACTGTTGTTTGAATTGGACGATGCGTGTTTGAACTCAACGATGGTAGTTTGAACTGAACGAGGGTGGCCAGTTATCTAGTCACCAATTTCATTTTATTGCGACCATCTCAATGGTTCATGCAATTCCTAAATAATATTCATGCAACAGAGGAACAGGGTTAGCCACTTACCAATTAGTCGCTACCGTGCTCTGCATGCTCAGACTTTGGCACTTTGTTTTTTTATTGTTGTTGCTGCTGGTGCTCGTGGCCTCTAAACTGGTGGCTTCTGCTGGTGATTTTCGATCAGGCACCGCTCCTTGTACATTGTATACATCTTTGCTACATTGACCTTGCCTCTGGAGCTTGTTTTTTAAAGGGATCAACTGTTACAGGAATCCTGCAAGATTTCCTGTAGCTGCTTCTCCCTCTAAAATTTATGGCTGATGCTTGAGTAGGGACTAAAGAGACAGTTGCAAAAGGTTATGAAGGAAAGGAGTAACAGCTGGAATACATCAAGTAAGGAACGAGTGAAGAATGTTGTTGTTTTATTCATCATCATTTTTTTTGTTTAAAAACGAAAGAAACAGAATTTCTATGTTTTATGTGCAAGGAAGGAAAAGCATGTGAAAATATGGGTGTGCAAGGATGGAATGGAGAAGTAGGAGGATGAATGGAGGCAGGGAGGTCCACAGGCCTTCTAGACAAATTTCTAGCCCTCGGATTCTTCTCTGAACTTGATTTTGAGCTCTCTGTAGTTTCTACAGGAGCCTCTTGTAGAATGCACAGAGTTTCCTGTAGGATGCAAAATTTTCAGAACAAGCAAGACCAAGGCTTGGGAAAAGACAATGGTGATGGAGGAATGAGCTATCAAGGGTGTATGCAGCCTGGCCATGTATTTTTTCTCTTGTGTGACCCTCCTGCAACCTGCAAGGCATTCAAAAGAACTGTTAGGTTTTTTTCTGTTTTTTTTCTTTTCATCTTTTTCTTTTTCTCTTTCTTTTTTTTTATGAGACAGCTAGGGCACCTCCAGGAGGTTTTCACCCTCACTGCCTGCCCTAGGCGCCTCCAAGAGGTTTTCACCCAGGGATCTTTTATTCTTTTTTCTGTTTTTTTCTTTTCTCTTTTCTTTTTTTCCTTTTTTTTAGCTCAAGGTGTGGGTGGAGTGGAGGCAGAGACCTGCTCCACTACCAACATGGTTTTACTCAAATTCTCAATGAACTCCTTCTTGGAAAGGGGCTTCCTATAGATCTTCAACCTATGCCCATTTACGAGCATGGGGATGGCTTCTTCATCGATGGTCCAAATTAGGTTGAACCATTATCATTGCATTTTACTACTATGTATGGTCCCAGCCATCTTGTCCTCAGTTTGCCCTTCAAATCTTTATATCTTGAATCATACAACAGCGCCCAATCTCCTTCTTGGAATTGTTTTTCTTTGAGGTGACTGTCATGCCATATTTTTCTTTGAATTTGGACTAACTCTGAGTGGAGAAGGGCTTGTAATCTCTGCTCATCCAAACCATTTAGCTGAAATAACCTTTCCTTTTGTGCATGGCTGAGATCTAGGTCTAGCTGAGCTACCATCCTTAATGTGTTATATTCAAATTCTATTAACAGCAAAGCCATCTTCCCATAAACCAGCTCATAGGGTGTGAACCCTGCGGTGGTTTCCCATGTGGTGTTATAGGCCCAAGTGGCCTCAACCAATCGATTTGCCCAATATTTTATGTTGCTTCTCACTGCCTTAGTCAAAATCCCTTCCAAAGCTCTGTTAGTGACTTCCACCTGGCCATTTGCTTGTGGATGATAAGGGGTGGAAGTTTTGTGCTTAATCTTGTGATGTGTGAGCAGATCTTCAATCAGATTGGAGGTAAACTGACTCCCTTGATCTGTAACTAATTCTCTTGGATAGCCAAATTTGTAAAAGATATTTTCCCTCAAAAACTCAGCTACTTTTTCTTCTGTTGCTACCTTGATCACCTTTGTTTATGCCCATTTTGTCAGATAATCAGTACACACAATGATGTATGATTTATGTTTTGAAGGAGGGTTGATGGGACCCACAAAGTTCATGCCCCACTTCTCATATGGCCCGAAATTCAATTGAGGTTGCAGGGGCATCTCATTCCTTGGAGTAGGTTTCCTCATCCTTTGACATCGGTCACATTCGCTGATATATTTTCTGACATCTTGATGAAGAGTGGGCCAATAGTAAGTTGCTTGCAGAATTTTGAAGGCAGTCCTTTTTGCTGCAAAATGGCCCCCACAGGGCCCATTGTGATAGGTTAGGAGAATGTCAAAAACTTCCTCCTCCCTGACGCATTGCCTCAAAATCTGATCTAGGCCAAGTTTAAAAAGATTTCCCCCAATCCAGGTGAATGGGGCACTTTTCCTCACGATCTTGCTCTTCTCTTTTGAGGACATGTGTGGCGGAAATTGTGCTAATACCAAGTAATTTGCTATATCAGCAAACCATGGAGAGAGTACTAAAATAGCAAATAGGTGTTCATCTGGAATTTGATCATCCACCATTCCTTCTTCACCTGCAGGAAAATCTAAACTAGATAGAAAATCAGCAACAACATTTTCCTTACCCGGCTTATTTACAATGGTCAAATCAAATTGCTGCAATAAAAGTAACCATCTAATAATATGAGCATTTACATCTGGTTTATTCATCAAATACCTAATTGCAGCATGATCAGTGTACAAATGTTTGATAGCCGGTGATGTAGTGTCTGAACTTATTTAGGGAATGGACTACAACTAGGAGCTCCTTTTCGGTTACAGTGTAGTTTAATTCTGCCTTGGACAAGTTCTTACTGACAAAATATATGGCATAAGGCAGCTTCTCATCAACTTTCCCTAAGGCTACTCCTATTTCTTTGTTCGAGGCATTTGTGTGAATATGGAAAGGTAGGGCCCAGTTTGGACCTCTCAAAATTGGGGCAGTTACCAGTTTACCTTTCAAGGTATCCAAAGCCTCTTGACAGTTGTCAGTCCATATGAACTCAGCATCTTTTCCCAAAAGACCAAACAATGGAGAGGCTAGCTTACTAAAATCCTTAATGAATCTTCTATAATACCCTGTTAAGCCTAGGAAACTCTGAACATCTCTTACCTTTTGAGGAGGTGGGACCCTTTGGATGATAGCAATCTTGTTGGGATCCACCTGTAATCCTTGCTGAGAAATTGTATGACCTAGCACGATCCCTTCAGTAATCAAGAGTTCGCATTTTTCAGGACTGAGGGACAGGTTCATTTCGATGCATTTGGCTAAAACTTTTCCCAAGTTAGTCAAAGCTTCATGGAAGATAGAACCACAAGGGGTAAAGTCATCCATATATATTTCCACTGAATCATGAACTAGTTTAGAAAATATACTCAGTACTGCTCTCTGGAAAGTGGCGGGGCATTGCACAACCCAAAAGGAAGGACCCGGTATGTAAAAGTACCCGAAGGACAAGTGAAAGTGGTCTTATCTTGGTCTTTCGAGCTGATTTGGATCTAGTTGTACTCGCTAAACCCATCTAGGAAGGAGAAGAACTTCTTCCCTGCCAGGTCATCTAACACTTGATCGATGAAAGGCAAAGGGAAATGTTCCTTCTTGGTGGCCTTGTTCAGTTCCCGATAGTCTACACAAATTCTCCACTTTCCATTTTTCTTTGGCACTAGCACCAAAGGAGAGACCCATTCGTTATCAAAAATGGGGTAGATGAATCCTGCATCCAACAACTTTTGCAGTTCTTCTTTGACAATATTCATCTAATAAAAAATTTGAAAAGTAAAATACTACTATATCCTAGCATTATAAATTTATATAATATTGAATTTATATTCTTCTAATAATATATATTCTTATAATAATATAGAAAATCCTTCAAGGTTTGTAGGTAGTGAATAATTATTATCACATTTGGTTAAGTAGGTATATGTTTATATTCCTTTAGGATTAATAATTTAAATGAATAAATGGTTAGTTCTAAGGATTGATTTTACCTACTTTAAATAATAAATATGATTTATATAAAATATATATAATATTTTAGTAACAAAGCAACAAATAGGGTTTGATTAGAAGATTGAGTCAATGTAAATTATTAGAATTTACTTATATATTTGGATATATTTAATGGATTAATAATTTAAATTAATATTGACATAGAAATATTCAATTTTATATATATAGGATTAATGTTTTAAATAAATAAATAAATTATTTTAACAGAATGGTTTAATTCTCACCTCGTTAACCAAGCTCCATAAATAGAATAGTATTTTAATATTAAATTAGTTAGAGGAAGTTTGACTGGGTTCTTGAGTGGAAAATTAGTCGTTGGATTTTTTAGCCGTTTGAGTCTCTGCTTAAACTATTTAACTCGATGAACTGGATCTGGATCTTCAACTTGTCCTGACGATGAACCACACTAGTTGGTTTGAAACGCGTCGACAAAAGATTGATTATGTGATTTTGCCGAAAATTCTCTAAACAAATATTATGGATCACAGAAGTCTAAATTCATTAATATCCTTAAGGGCTGGATTTATCCTCCTTTGAGGTTGCCTAACTAGTTTACAATCTTCTTTAATATAAATGTGATGAGTATAGACTGAAGGGTGGACTCCCTTCATCTCCTTATAGCTCCAAGAAAAAGCATCCAAGTGGTTTTCCAATAAGTTACACAGTTCTTTCTCCTGAGAGGTGGATAGGGATGAGTTGATCCTCAAGGTTCTTTCTGGGCCGAATTCCTCATTCTTCACTTGGAGAGAGGTCGGATCAGCCACACAGAGATCAACTACAGGATTGGCCTGGGTTTCTTCCACCAACTCTTCTAATGGAAACAAACTGGGGGTGGATTCTAAATCAAGTTTTCAATAAGGTCATCCTCGGTTTGTGGGCCCCCATGGTAGCCTCTACTGTACAAAATTATGTGGAATAGACTTCATCCTCATCTTCCTCCTCCAACCAGAGAGGTAAATAATGTTTTAACAGAGGTTGGGCAGGAGGATATAGGACCAGCTGCTTGGACATATGCCTATTCTTGATTGTCATGTTCCCAGCTCGACAACTAATGTAGGCATCTGCAGTAGCCAACCAAGGTCTTCCCAGGATGAGAGGTTACCCCGTGAGAGCTTTGCCTTTGGTTGGAGAACCAGGAAATCAGCAGGGTACTCCCAGGAATCAATAGAGACCATTACATCTTCCACAATCCCCTCAGGGGTCACGGTGGAGCGGTCTGCTAATTGCAGGATTGTTGTGGTCTTTCTCAGGGAACCCTGAAGGTTGAGCTTGATCATAGTGTCCTTGGTCATCTCGTTAATGCCAGCCCCTAGATCAATCAATGTATGGGGGATTACGGTGCCATTGATGTGGACATCGACTACAGGACTCCCAAGGTCTAGATATTTTGGACAGATTATCTGCCCCAACATCAGGTCGGACAGTTGTCCTATGGCATTGATAGTTGGAGCATCTCTCTTGCGCCTGCCTGGGTGCCTGAAGCACTTCTCCTTAATCATCTTGTTGTATATGGGCACATCCTTTATGGCTTGGAGAAGTGGCATCTTTACACATAATTGTTTTAATTCTCCCAGAAGTTCAGTTTCTTCTGGGGTCGGTTGTGTGGTTCCAGTTAGTCTCTCAGGAAAGGGTGGAATGACTTTTGGTTCACTTTCCTATTTTTCTTCCTCATCCTCCTTAGGAGGAGGTTGGATATCTGGGAGAACCTGCCCAGATTGTAGGTTAATCTCCTGAATCTCCACAGCATAGGTCGGACATGATGTTTCTCCACTATATACCTGTTGGGCTTGTCTGTTGTTGGGGTTCAGGTTCGGTTGAGCAGGTATTTCGGGTTGTCTTGGTGGAGCAGGAGGTAATGGTTGTGGTTGAGTAGGTGGTGGAGGAAAAAGAGCGGGAGGAGAATTGTATTGGGGCTTCCACCCCTGATGAGGTGCATTCCACTGAGGTTGTCGTTGAGCATAAGAGTGAAACAAATAAGCAACTAACGGAGCCTGGTATTGAGGAGGATATGACCAAGGAGGGGGTGTGGACCAGGAAGGATGAGCATGGGGACCCCAAGAAGGCATGGAAGTGGCTTGATTAGGGTTGTAATAAGTCTGGGATGTCTCTTGCATTCCCTACTGGTAAGGTTTGGGTCCATGTGGCCTCCTTTGGTTCATGAAATAGAGTGGTTCAGTGGCTCCTTCGGCCCCTTGATATGCATCTTTAATTTCGGGAAAGGAAGGGCACTGATTCGTAGGATGGTCTTCTTCACAGACTAAACACACTTCTATGGAGTGCAATGGACATTTGTTCCTAGGATGCTTTTTAGTGCACCTGGGACAAAAGATGGCCAAAGCCCTCTAGGCTTCCTCTTGCTTCCTTTTGATATGCTAGGTATCCATTTACATGGCAAGAGTTTGACTCATCTCGCTCTTGAAATATTCCAACCGATTCTCAAGTTCATTTCTAAGGGATGAACTGGATGAGGATGTACTGGCTAAAGGTTGATTTCCCCTACCTCTCTTTCTAGCTGACCTAGAATGGTTTCTAAACATAGTCTTTATGTCATCATAAGGCAGTTAGTAGATGTCTCCCCCAGCCAGCAAATGGAGGGTATCGAGAAGGTCTTCAGGGACTCCTCTAAGCAGAAACAACTTCAGAGATTCAGGGTGTGCACCTAGCCCTTTTATAACTGAGTTGAAACCTTCTTCATAGTCTTCTAAAGATTCATCACTTCCCATGGTCATTCGGAAGATTTCTTCCTTGGTATCCTTTGACCTACAGTATTCCTAGTATTTGTTGTTAAAGGCTTGTTGCATCTAAGCCCAAGTTTTGATACTGTTTCCAGGTAACCCCATGAACCAGGGCAATGCTGCATCCTTGAGGGTAGAAGGAAACAGATTCAACTTTTGCTCGTCCTCTGCATAGTCATAGGTTCGACAGAGAACAACAAATTCAAACAAGGTATCAAGATCTTCTATAGTCAGTCCATGGAAGTGAGGTAACGTTGAAGGACTTATGTTTTTCATTTTCGTGTCCCTATTGGTCTCTCGGATAGGAAAGGCACCTTCTATTCTTTCCCCATTTCCACTAACATTTCTGTTTTCAGCCATGGTCTCAGGAGGAATGGTTTCTTGCTATTCTTCTATTATAGGATCTTTGTATATCTCTGGAGGTTCACCTATAGGTTCTTCTGGATCACTGCCGCCAAAGAAGAGAGAACGTTGACTTAGTGATGTGGTGGGGGTGTTAGGTAGGAATTTTGCTGAATTGTCTCTGTTCCTATGAGGCATGAAAGTAAATCTCTTTTTTGGGTGAATTTTGTGTTTTCTTCTGCTTGTACCTACAAAACTGAAATGGATTGAACAACCAATTGCAACTAATTGAAATGAAAGCAAGAGATGACTAATCTACTTTTCTGGAATGGAAATAGCATAATTGAAATGAAATCAGGAAATGCCTAATCTACGCTTGCTGAAATGAAACTGCATAATTGAAATGAAAGCAGGAAATGTCTAATCTACGCTTACTGAAATGAAATTGTAGAATTGAAATGAAAGCAAGAAATGTCTAATCTACTTTTGCAGAATTGAAATGAAACAACTACTCTACTTTTGCTGAAATAAACTACTTAGCAGAATGTTGCAGTAGAAAATAGAAGAAAAGCAGTAATCACAAAATACTCTGACGCTTCCCCGACAACGGTGCCAAAAAGAGTGGTGAGCTCCAGTATTGCAGCAATAATGCTGCAACTCCTGGGGCTTCCTTCTTTACTTTTATCAACTCAGTAGTTTGTAACAAACTTGGAAGTGACGGTGTTGTATGCACAAGTACTAGCTCTTACTGCAGGTTGTCACTTGTTCAGTTGGCGCAAGTTCGCTAGGAGCTTAAGCCAACTTCTATGAGTTCTCAGAAGAAGTTTTAAATATGATGAAAGGAAGCTAGCTCTATAGGGGCTATTCTACTTGCAGAAAGAGAAGGAAAACTGGAATGAAACGCAAACCCTAGCAACCCCTAGTTTACCCACTAACCCTACTTTTGCAAGAAAAGAGATGGAAACTACTGAAATGGGTGTCATTGACTACTAAAAAGGTAGATTGCATTTATTCAAGCTACTTTTGAAGAGAAATGAGAAGAAATCATCTTTTTGTACCTTTGAGTATTTTTATGTGGAATTATTATGCTTGGGATTTGATTGGTTGTGACTATGCAGAGGCTTGTTGGAAAAGGAAGATGGAGTTGGCTTTTGCAGAAGGTGAGGAAGGTGTGGAGAGGTCCTAAGAAGCCCCTAGTACCCTTCTGAATACTTCCGTTGCGATTAGACTTCGAAAAATCACTCACAGGAACTTCTACAGGACGCTGCAGGGGATCTACAAGAGGTTCTACAGGTGGATCTACAGGAGGAGGCTGAAAGTGGTTTTCGGAGGTTTGAAGGTGGAAAAATGATGGGAAAGGGGAAATGAAGGCTGGATGAAGGTTTGAGGGGTCTATAACTTGTCAAGAAGATCAGGGATGAAGGAGATTGTTGCATTTGTCCAAATGGCAAGAAAACAGCTTTGTGGAAAAACAACGAAGAAATTAGGGCAGATTGGCAAAATGTGGCGAATGAGCTGGGGGATCTATGAGAGGTGAGCTGGTGCTGGCTGTTTTATGGAGGAATGATGAGCTGGAATGTTCTACAAGAGATCTGCACACTTACTTCTCAAAACTGACCAAAGCAAGAACCAAAAAGCAGAGTTTTGTCTATCTTAACCTAATTTCTGACCTAAAACCAAAAAAATGTTGACCAGTACCTTATAAAAAAAAAAACATGCGAGATAACTATGGTAAAAGGGCATAAAATGATCTAAGCAATTAAATCTGAACCAATATCAACTCTTCCAAATCAAAGTATCACACTAGCAGTTGCATGAAAGAGCAAAAACTGTGTTTTTGGTGGTAGCAGTAGTCCCTTGACCTCAGATCATAGTCCCAAGGAGGGAGAAAGGAGATCAAGACCCACTGTTAGCCTTTTTGGATCTTTTTTTGTCACTGTAGCAACTTACTTAAGCAACTTGAAGCAAAAACAACTATTCTAACCATCAAAAGCAACCTAATCCAATGCAGTAAAATGAGTATATGCAGCAAAAATTAACTCGTGAATGGAAACAAAAACATATAAGTACATAAAGGAGGTACTAGGCAGCTTGGGTTGGGCCCTAACCCAAGAGCTTCATCCCTCTGGAAAAAAAAACAGCACTAGCTCAGAACTTCGTTCATCCTCATTATCAAAAATAACAATTACATCACATAAAAATTGTTCTCAAACAGAGCTCGGAAATGAGCTGAGCACAATGTTGCACAAAAGTGCGAAAATATACTAAGAACTGGCTAACCTACCGAGGCTCGAAGCCTTCTTATTTATACAAATGGGGACTCCCAACATCACTCCTAAAATTAAGGAACTCGGCTTCCTAGAACTAAAGATAACAGCAACCCTACTTGACTTACTTGGTTGCCCATTGGAATCATCAATGTGGGCCTTTGTACTCCGAGCTGCTAATGGAGAATTCAAGGAAGGGGTCATTAATGAATGAGACACCCCTCCTACAAGTCATATTCCCTCTTTCCCTCGAGTTTGGCTGCCATTTGCTCATAATTTCCTTGTCTTTGTCCAAAATTGTCCAAAAAATCTGCAATAAACATTCATTAGACTACATGGCAAAGTGATTATCCCCATTCACTCTATTGACATAAATATATTCAAAAACATGCACAAAACTATTGAGAATGGTGGATTAAATCGAAATAATAGGCGGAATGAGCCCATATAGTTACCCATTTATGGGGCTCATCACCTAGTTTACCCTTTTATCGCTACTCAACTGGACCAAAATTTCTATTAGATTATTATTATTTCTAAGGATCTTGTCCATTATTCCATGTGTACTCCTTCTTCCTTGAGTGGTTGGAATGTCCACAGTCCAACCAATCAGTTTTTATGCATGCCCAACTCTTCCATGAGATTGTTAGCTTCCCTATAGCTAACCAAGATCACGCTCTGATACCACTGTAATATTCCTACAAGGATATCTCTTGGGAAATCCACAAAGTTTTGAGTTTATCAAATCCAGTTCATTGAGGAATTTTAACAAATAGTTTGTATATGGAGTATTGTAGGTTACTATTTTGACTTTTATTGTCAAATGATCATGTATGGTGATAAACATACACCATGATGAAGCATTCAAAAACCATATATTGATTTCTGTTATGCCCAGATATGTATTTACAGTTAACACAAGGTCAATATCATGAGAAATGCAAGCATGAGCAGCCATATTCGATTTAATAAAATAAATAAGCAATGAGCAATTAGACAGCAAGGAACTTGGTACTTAGTTCAGCAAATAGTTTCCCAATGTGTCAATATCAAGAATGTAATGTAACCAGCAACATATACTCAAAGAGATAGCTTCAGTACAACTGGAATAGTGGTTAATAAGTATGATATAAAACTCAGAAATGACACTCATGTAGAGCCAGAAATCAGCCTCAGAGAAATCATTGTAATTTTTTGTTATGTGGCTCTCCTTTTTGAGGGAGTGGTCTGCTTCAAGAAAATTCCATTTATTTATGTACTCAAAAAAATCGTTCAACTAAATGGAGGAATCATCCCTCCCTCTATCATCAAAATATTTTGAAAATTGGTTCCATGAACTCAAGGTAGATTTGTCTCACAACCTGCTCGACCTCTTGGATATTATAGTGTTGGAATCACATAAATCCAACCACTTCTTTGGTGACAATTCCAGGTCACAAAACAGTGAAGATCGCCCACCTCTATGGGAAATGGAAATTTTGAAAGTGATTCAATGTATAATATGTCCCTTGGAGAAGAGATGAGCATGAAACCCTCGGCCCTCCTTATGAACAAAAATTTGGCCTCAATCTAGGCAAGACAAACCATTGAAAATGGTCCTTCAATTGGCTTCCAAATCTGGGAATGGATATATTATCAACTTGGCCTCTTTAAAACGTACCCTTCTTGGCACAATCAAACTAGAATGCAACATGATTTTTTCCTTGGAATAATGTGGTCGTTGTAAGGATATAGTGAATAATTCAGTATGGATATGAAGGTGTTGTGACCTAGAATTTAGGAAATAATTTGTCCTTGATAATTGCTTTAGAAGTTGTCGTTTCAACCTTTGGTACTCGACCCTCTTAGAGAAAAATAAACTTACCCCTGGAGATTAGAATAGCCCTACAACAAATTGAATCACAATGTTGCAGCTTCTCTACGAAATTTTCATTAGATCTTCAAAAATTACAAGGAAAAACAATCCAACCAAGGTGGCGAGTAACGTCCACCGAAGAAGGAGAAAGTCTAACTAGGGTGGCAAAACATCCACCAAAACTAGTGTGAGGATTTTGCTTCAAATCCTCAAGTCTAAAACTTGCTTGAGTTTCTTTTCAATGACAATAAGATATGATAGGAATAGAATTATCAATAAATGATTCCATCTTCCTTTTATAATTTCTCCCTTCTAGACTCCTTTTTAATATTATTTTATTGGTGTTGGCCACTTTACACAAAGTGAATTTTTGCAGCCATTTTAATAAAATAATAATTTATCGTCAATCTCCAATAAAATCATATTTGTCACCATTCTCCAATAAAATAATACTTATTTCCATTCTCTAATAAAATAATATTTGTCACCTTTCTCCAATAAAATAATATTTTCCCCTTTTTATTAATATTACCAGAAGTGGGAAAAACTCCTTACTGATTTATATGCTCACAAAATTGGGGATATTACAGTCCTCCACACCTAAAATTTATTGTCCTCAAGCAATGCTTAAACAAGCTATCTCTCTCTCATTTGACCCAAATTGTCACTACAAACAATATCGAGATCGCAAATGTGCCATTGAGTCACCCTGAATCTCCTTACTATCCTGTCATAAAGGAATCCCTCGATACCAGAATCTTGAGTCGCCCTACTCAATGTGAATCACTCTTTGATCCACAAGAAAATCTCCAAAAACACTCTGCATATCACCAATAATTAGACCACCCTAGTCATGTGGAACCCTGATCAACTCCTCGATAAGTTTCCCTACTAAGAAACCAACCTCATGCACTTCAATACTCCTGAAGATGAAATCCAACCTTCGTGGAGATGAATCCTCACCCACATGAACTCTCCATGATATCCTCCTATTGAGCATCCTACCATACTGGGGAAGTGCCTTAGCCATTTGCAGGCCACTAAGGAGCAAATTCTCTTCGGGAAACTAAGACCCAATGGAATATATGCTCGATACCTACATAAAATACATCATCCCTAAGGGTAGTTGAACTTCCAAGCCCTGTAATGTAGGGGTCTCATGCCAATCTCAAAAGTATGCCACCATGCTAATATTATGCCACTTTGACTATAATTGATTTCCCATCATGCTCATATTGTATCCTCCTCTCTCGGACCTGATAGTGAAATATTTGTACACGTCAAACACATCTTGCCCAGGCATCTCCATGATGTCAAAGACTACCCATCCAAAGCTAACCTTGATCCTCAGCAGCAACAGGGTAAACTTGCATCGCCATACAATGAAAGCCTCGGTGATCCCCCATGTGTCAACCCAAGAGTGAAATAGATCACTCTCTACCATGATTCTACTCATCACGAGATAGAGTGACCTAGCAACCAACTAAATCCCTAGATCCCATAGCCAGATATGATGTGACATAGCTCTAAAAGCTATTTGAATCCATCCATGCCTCGTCTTTATCCCTTGTATGCAATCAATATACATATGCCATACATCATAAATCAATTGGGTGCATGCTAAACTTCCCTATGCATACCACCCCCACAGTGAGATATGTTATATTATCGCATGTTGTCATTCCTTAATATTATTTTGAGCCTCATCTGTTTTACCTCCTGCTCACCTAATGCCCCGAAATGTCTGGCTTGAAGTGTGTCAAACACCTTCCTAGGTGTGAAATCAGGGGCAGAACGTATGTTACCTCTGCAATCAACTCTCACCCTCACCATATGCCTCAGCTTGAATATATGCCTCCTAATGTGTTGTGCTTCATCTATTTATCTTAGATGAACTTTCCATGTCCTATTACTCGTGATGAGAACATCGAGTGACAATATCCAAATACTATGTGATTGAGCATGATGTTAGAGAGTGATAGATGTGTGGACTTCAATGAGTATGTCCAAGAACATTTATGGACTCTGATAGCGAAACCTATGACCATCCCACTCTCCAAACCTAGGTATGCCCACCCCAATGGTATGTTGGACATCCTCACCAAGTAATCTCCCTACTAGCAACACTCTGGAAGTCCATTGTGCAGCCTCATACACTACTACACACCACCATGAACCTTCGAGCTCCATTGCATACCACCGCTCATCGTTCCATATCCATATAAATAAATTGATTCTACGGTCCAAGACTAAGTCAGTATGCATTAACTCACATTTTTTTGTATCCCCATCTCCACTAACTCACTACCACAACTCCTGATGTGTGGACCTCCCCTCTTGATCCTCCATGAGATATCTAACAAGAAAATTTCCCTAAGTGCCAATAGCAATGTCACTATGGTGTTTCTCCTCGATGACCCTTGTGCCCAATATATCAATGGAAAACCCTCGTCTCCATACAAGGTATTTTGAGGTGGCTTGTCGATGCTACCTCCTCCAAAAATCTTATCCCATAGTATGTTGATCATCCTACGACCCCATGTACAATCAACATGCCAGGACAACTCACTAAGTATGCATTTTCCCCTATCAATCCAACCTGTCACTAGCATTGTCTGGCACTCTGATGGATCTGAAAGTATGTGTGCTCAGTTATAGGATCGAACACACCATTAATACCATCAATAACCAAATTCACTATGTGATGGGGAATCCCACCTAGATCCCAACAATAGTCTGGCCCTCGAGCTCCTTTGGAAACCCACAACCCTTGCTAAACTATGCTCTTGACCATGGATATATCCAGACCCCTATCCATATCCATTGGGTACCAACTCAATATCTCTTGCCACCCAACCCCAAGAGATGGACCAAATGCAAGAGCACATGTACATGCAACAACTCCACCATGTGGGTGCTACCCCCATGTACAAATAATGTTGTATCATCCCATTGTCATGGTCAATAAATAAGATTTAGCTAGGTAACTTTGTCTCTCTCTCTCCAATGTGCATTGGTAACCTAATAGTGTTGTAAGCTCCACCTATATATGCCTAAAGAGGGCTATTGTCGGAGAGAATACATTTATGCAGGCTGTGTGTGCATATGTCTACCCCCAGTCAATAATTAGCCCCAAATATGGTCTCTTATCCTCCACCATGGGTTCAACATGAGCCACTAACTGCCCCTCCAAAAATAACTCATAATGCATAACATCCTCGCCATTATACTATAGGTGGCTATCATCTGGAAACTTTGTCATGGATCTTGATACCTTTGTGCCTACCGACACCTCTTCAATGGATAGATGTATAGGTAAATGCTCTACTCTCTCTACAAATGTCTATGCTTGAGCCATCAATAGGCTCTCCCATAGTGGTGACTCTTGAGTCACACTAGGTCGATCTAATTCCTCCTCATAGCCACTGATTGTATATGTCTCATGCTCAACCTCCTCCTCAATCTCACTTTTAGGAAAAACCTCCATGTAGTGGGTATTTCCCTTAGTGTACCTGTGCCATGGGATCCACAGATCCTGACATGTGAAACCAAAGTTCCTCCTCTGGATTTCACTCCTAGTCTCATCATATAAATTTCCCTCTCCTATCCACTCTTTTTTACGAGGTCTAGTGTCTTTCCAGTCGAATCTCTCTACAATCCTCTGCGTGAACATTTTGTATGATGTGATGCTTTCATGACCCAGAGGGATTAGTGCATGATCTTTTGCATCTCCATTCGAATGCAGAGTATCATACTTAATGGCATCCACTTCTCTCATGGGGTTATTCGAATGCATGTGTCTAGTTTCCGCACCCACTCTTTGATAGATCTCCTAACTAAACCATCAAAGTTGGGGAGGGTTATCTTTCCCACAATCATTTCTATGTCCTCATTCAGTTGACCTCCCCTACATGGTGTGAATAGATTTACCCTCGTGCGCATCGCTAGGGTCTTTTTCATAATAATTAGGATGTCTCTGGTTTACCCTCTTAATGCTACTCAACTAAGCCAACATTTCTATTAGCTTCATATTATTTTTAAGGATCATGTCCATGATTCCCTATGTACTCCTCCTTCCTTGAGCGACTAGAATGTCCATACTCCCACCAATCATTGTGTATGCAATCCCAACTCTCCCATGATCTTGTTGGATTCCCTACATCTAGTCAATAATATGCTTTGATACCACTGTAATATTCCTACCCGAAGATCTCTTCAAAAACCCACAAAGTTTTGAGTATGTCAAATCTAGTTTGTTGAGGAATTTGAACAAACAGTTTGTGTGTAGAGTGTTATTGGTGACTATTTTGATTTTTATTCTCAAATGATCATGTAGAGTGATAAATATACACTGTTATGAACCATTCAAATACCATAGGTTGATTTCTATTATGCCCATAAATGTATATATAGTTGATGCAAGGTCAATATCACGAAAAATTCAAGCATGAGCATCCATATCAATATTAATAAAAATAAATACACAATGAGTGATAGGAAGCAGGGAACTTGACAGTTAGTTCAACAAATAGTTTCCCAATGTATCAATCCAAAAATGTCAAGTAACCAACAGTATATACTCAAAGAGACAACTTCAGTACATCTATAGTAGCAGTCTATAAGTCTGATATAAAAGTTGGAAATCACACTCATGTACAACCAGAAATCATTGCAAATTGTTGTTATGTGGCTCTCCTTTTTGGGGGAATGTGGTTTTCTTCAATAAATTGCCCTTCAGTTCTGAACTCAAAAAACTCATTCAATTAAATGGAGGAATCAACCCTCACTCTATCATCAAAATCCTCTAAAAATTGGTGCCACGAACTCAAGGTAGGTATGTCTCACAACAGCTTGGTCTCTTGGAGATTAGAGTGTTGGAATCACATAAATTCAGCCTCTTCTTTGATGACAATTCAAGGTCAAAAAACAATGAAAATCTACCACCTCTCTAAGCACTGGAAATTCTCATAGTGATTCAATGTATAATATGTCCCTTTGAGAAGAGATGAGCATGAAACCCTCGACCCTCCTTATGAATAGAAATTGGGCCTCAAGCTAGGCAAGACAGACCACTGAAAATGCTCCTTCAATTTGGCTCATAAAACGGGGAATGGATATATCATCTTGGTCTATTTAGAACACAGCCTTCTTGGCACAATCAAACTGGAATGCAACATGATTTCTTCCTTGGAATAATGCAGCCCCTGGATGGATATAATAAATAATTCGGTATGGGTATGAAGGTGTTTGATCATGGAATTTAGCAACGAATTCATCCTTGATAATTGCTTCATAATTCATCCTTTCAACCTTTGGTACTTGGCCCTCTTAGAGAAAAATGAACTCGGCCCCTCGAGATTAGAATAGCCCTCCCTGAAATCTATTCACAATGTTGGAGATTATCTACAAAATCTTTGTTAGATATTAAGAAATAACAAGGAAAAACAATCCAACTATAGTGGGAATTAACATCCACCTAAGAAGGACAAAGTCTAACTAAGGTGGCAAAGGATCCACCAAAACAAATGTGAGGATTTCACTTCAAACATTCAAGTCTGAAATAATGGGGGTCATTTTCCACTAAGTGGCATTTTGATCATTTTTAATATTATTTTATTAATGGGGATCATTTTCCATTAAGTGACATTTTGTCACCGTTCTCCAATAAAATAATATTTTTCATCATTCTCTAATAAAATAATACTTGTCGTCATTCTCTAATGAAATAATATTGGTCGCCTTTTTCCAATAAATAATATTTGACCCTTTTTATTAATATTACTAAAATTGGTCAAAGTTCCTTATTAATTTTTGTACTCACAAAATTGGGGATATTACAATCCTCCCCGCCAAAAATTGCTCGTCCTCAAGCAATGCTTGAACAAGGGCTCTCTCTCTCTGCTAACGCAAACTATCGCTGTAAATAATACTGGGGTCCAACAATGCAAGAGAGTTTGAAATGAAGGACATGAGTCTCATGCACTACTTCCTCGGATTGGAAGTATGGAAGGGTGATGCGGAACTATTTGTCTCTCAGGGAAAGTATGCCAATGAGATACTTAAGAGGTTATACATAGATAGTTGCAAACCCATGGAGACACCTCTATTGACCAACTGGAGGAAATAGGATTGCACTTCAGGTATGGAAGTGGATGCTACTATTTAACGGCAGTTGGTGGGTTCACTAATGTATCTTGTGAACACGCAACCAGATGTGTGTTGTGCGGTCAACTAGCTAAGTGAATCCATGGTTAGGCCAACCAAATTATTTTGGAGGGGAGCTAAGCATGTTCTACTATACCTCAAAGGAACTACCCAGTTTGGACTATGGTACAGACAGACAGAGGGAGTGAAGTTGTGTGGCTTCATAGATGAAGATTGGGCGGCGAGTCCATTAGACCGAAAGAGTACATCAGGTGGAATTTTCAATGTTGGTTCCGCAGTTTTTTCCTGGTACATCAGGAAGCAAAGATCGGTGGCACGTAGCTTAGAAGAAGTAGAATACATGGTTTTCATTCAAGCAACATGTGAGGCGATCTAGATGAGAAATATACTTGTTGGTTTGTTTGGTTAGATGATGGATCCAAATCTGATCTGTTGTGATAATCAAAGTTTCATCATTGTCTCTTAAAATCATGTTTTTCATTATCAATCCATTCATATAAATATATGGTATCACCATTTACAGGATTGTGTACAAAGGCAGATAATGTTGTTGCAATACATTCTGAAAGAGGAAAAAGATGCTGACATTTTGATAAAGGCCTTGTCAAGAGGGAAGTTTGAGTTCCATAGGTGCAGGATAGGGGTGGTTGATAATCCCTTTCTTTCTGAGAGGGAGTGTTGAAAAATGTAGCAAGAAATTCTTAATCTGATTTTTCCTTGATTAAATTGAGAAAGTTTGAATTTCCACGTCAACAGACAACTTGGATAATGTTAACTTGTGACGTGGCATATGTCATCCAGTTTACTCGGTAAATTCAAGTTGGAATAGTTAGAGTCTAATTTTGCATGTGTGATTATTAATTTATAGCAATCAAGGTCAGTTATCTCAAGTTGTTTTCAATTAAACTAGCTCCAACTTTTGGAGGAACTAGGGGAAGTTCACTTAAGGAGTGGGACTTCATTCAAACTCAATGATCATCCAATTAACTTATCAATCAGCCCAAAATATCTATTTCATGCAGAGACTTCGAGTTACCTAGTTGAGGTAGAGATTCCAAGGCAGTGTAACATCATTTGTATACTAGTCTTGAGTGTACAGGTGTTACATGCAGTTAGACGATCAGCCTGAGGAATTGCACAATTAAATTAGATGAATTTCCTAAATAATAGGGGTTGATTCCTCAAGGAAAAGTGCAAGGAAATAGGAGCTTGATCCGAGGAAAATTTTGACTAATTCTAGTTCAAAGGCCTTCAGTGAGTAGAGAGATAGGTTGTGCACTTGCAGGCTGAGCTCAGTTGATCAAGGAAATTGTAATACATCTCTAATGATTTGATTAATACAAGTAGGCATTGGGGTTTTTAAAAGATTGCTTTCCCCTTATAAAAATACTTTGTGCATGTGTGTTAATTCTTCTTGCATGTCTGATATTTTTGTTTTAAATTGTCAATTAATATCCGTAGAGAAATAGTGTGGGTTGGTGTCTTGTGATTTTGATTAAAACTTCATGATCAGTCGCAAATATACAACCTAATTTCTACACTCTAAGTCACCTTCCTTTCCTTCATTATTAGACTAAAATTTAGTTCTTTCATCCTCC
Source organism: Pinus taeda (assembly GCA_000404065.3). Lineage (NCBI taxonomy): Eukaryota > Viridiplantae > Streptophyta > Pinopsida > Pinales > Pinaceae > Pinus > Pinus taeda. The sequence continues at coordinate 100,093 of APFE031250067.1, forward strand.
CATAAGTCGTTGACTTGTTTTGACCATTAAGCCTAAGCCTAGGGTGCAATGATCCCTCTATCTCCTAGTTATTCTACATGTGAGATTCAAACACAACCATTTCCCCAGGAATAGATAAAGGGAAGTTCCCTTTCACCACTTCTTGCAACTAGAGACTCAGTGCTACCAGTTGTAATTGCACTTGTGCCAATCCTGTTGAACCTTATGTTCCACCTGGAGTTGACTCAAGTATCATTCCCCATAATCATTTCATCCTCAATGCCTTTACTACGTCTATCTACTCAACATTGAAAGGAAACTTTGACCATCCCTTCACTTGAGTGGGGAAATTTAGTATATATATAGCACAAAATTTTACAAAATTTTGGCTCAAAGATTCCATCTATCTCCCTTTTATTTTTGGGTGTGTGTGTGTGTGTATATATATATATAGCTACAACACCATCTTTTAAGAAAGACTTCTTCAAATTGTTGAAAAGTGGTGATACTACCAGGTTGAAGGGATTTGAATGGGTGTTAGAGCATCAATTGTTACAACATTTCCAGTAGATTTAATATTGACTATGGCATCTATTGTTACAGCATTCGTTGTAATGGTCATTGTTTCAATAGCTTCAATAGTAGTAGTTGTTATATAATTAGCTTTTACAGTAGTTTCAGCATTTTCAACAGTAATGGGTGTTACAACATCAATTGTGATAGCATTTTTAGTAGATTTAACATTGACATTTGTTATGGAATTTGTTGTTACAACATCATGTGACAACCCCACCCATGGTTCTCTCATAAAATGCATTGTAAATATTTTTTATAAATATGTGAAATTAAGAAAACGTGACTAAGTCAAAGGGACACAAATTCCAGATTTGGGGAGGAGGATTGCTTGTTTGGGATGTTGAGGTTTTCTTGTACAGAAAATCTGAAATGTTTGGGACAGCCATTAAAAGATGGTTGGTACATGAATTAATGAATTGGTTCTTAAAATTGAATGAACTAGAAGGAAGGTACACAGGCCCATGCAGTTGGGAACCTTCATAAGGAAAAGGGACAAGAAACCAAGAGGGGAACTACATAGCGCAAGAAAGCAAGGATGAAACAATAAATGTGAGCTAGGAAAAGAAGGCAAGGAATGGTATTCGAATTCATACTGAAGGAGAGAAGAGACACAATTCGAGCAAAACAAATTAGAGAAATATGGTTCGATCAGTAAGTAGCGTAGAAAAGGAGAGAAGAGAAGGGGATTGGAGCTCATCTTCCCTAGAGGTTGCGGGTTGAGTTGCTAGAATTTATATCACTGCAACAGTTTTGGGTTCCCTGGAGGTTGTGGGTTGAGATAGGATCCTTGGAGCCATGTGACAGCTTGGGTCCCTAGAGGTTGTGGGTTGAGACAGATTTTCTACAAATCTATAATAGCTTGGGTCCCTGGAGGTTGTGGGTTGGGATGTAATCATGGACCCCTGTAACAGCTTAGGTCCCCTTGAGGTTGCGGGTTGAGATAGAAACTCTAGAGCCCCGGACATCTTGGGAAGAGGTTAATATTGGAGCATCATTAAAAGAAGACTTGATTAAATACCTTGGTTACTACATTATTGTTATAGTGGATCCTGGACTCATTGAAAGGGAGTGAATCACTATGTATGCTCTTGGGGTGAGGCAAGAACCTCTAGACTCCCTGTGTTGAGAAGATGACAGCATCAACTAGTGGGATTGACGAAGAGGCCCTCTAGATTCTCTATTTTTGTTAGCAACTAATGCTAATCCCTTAAGCAAGCACCCCTCCCAAAATATGGAATCTGGCTCGGGGGTGACACTAAAAGTAAGTGTAGTTGTAGTTGTTTATGTTTGGGTGGAGAGTCCTTGTCCCACACTCAGTTTCCCTACAACTTTAAATAAGTATTTATTTGTGTTTCTTAAATATTAATGAACTTATGATGCATTTCTGGATGAAACGGTTTAGATTCTTTTAGGACTATAACAGCGTTATTAATGTGATGAGTATGTGGATGCCTCTCTATGCAGAGATAGATTTATAGTTATGATAAATAAATGCATGCATAAACATATATGTCACACCTATGAAATGAACATTGTTGATAAAAAAAGTTGAACTGGTGTATGCATCTACAATGAAATGAAGTGTTGTGTTAAATGCTCATTACCACATTTCATAACATATACTTTGCAGCAGAATATGTAATGTTATATACAATAAACTAATTTGAGTCATGTTCCTAAACCGGAATCTCGTCTTGGGGTAAATGCTCATTCATACTAATTGATAGTGTATATGTAAGTAACACAAAGATTTCATGAAACGTCATAGGAAGCGGAAGGATCCATAAGGATATGGAATAAAAACTTGGAACACTGAGCACAGAGACCATTTTTATTAACATAAAACAAGTACATAGGAGAATACCTGCTTGGCAGGGTCTGTACATATACATGGATGTTCCTTCACTGGGCTATAATCCCTTGAACTTGTCCGAACTACATTGGGTCAACACTGGAAAGGGTTATCCTTCCTTTAAATGTAGGAATATGTGAAAACCATGCAGGAAGGCTTCATCAAACTTGCATATTAGCAACATTATTGCATCAAGGTGTAGCTAGCTCATCCCCAGAAGTATCTTCATATCTCCATGGAGTTTCTTACAGGCCTCCTTTGAAGCCGTGAACCCTTGGTGTGTGGTAGACGAGGTGGAGACCTTTCAATATTTCACACCAATCTGATGGTAGCTAAGGGTTGAAAGAGTTCCTACGCGAGCACGAGTGGGATTCCCTATCTGAGAATTAGGAATGCAGAAGGGTCGGGAAATCCTTGGAGTTGGATTGGCTCAAGCTCAGAAGGGCTAGTACCATAGGGAACCTTAATAATCCATTGGCGTCGGAACCAAGTATTTTCATTGATCTGAATGTCTGCAAGACCTCTAAGACAGAGCCATGGTCGAAATAACCAACTCAGGGGAATTATGGTCAGGTTGAGACTTGCTCTTATAACGGCGGTAAATATCCCCATCTGATGCATTACTTAAATCAAGGTCAAGATCCCTTAGTTGATCAGTGGCAGAGATTGAAGGTAGGCTCAATGCATCGTAGGAGGGTAAGCCTTAAACTTATAACAAAAATTCAAAAAAAACCATATCCTTGAACCAATCTAAACCTTGGTCGTGGAGACTCTTCATTGGCACGGCCTTATTTTTCCTTTAAATCAATTGGATAAGGAAGTGATGACATGGACCGGAGGTACAAACCCGAAATATTAACCTAGAGGATTGTGTGGCATGGTTATGGGATCGACCGAGATGATTTTAGCCAAGATGAGTTGGCTGAATATATATATATATATATAAGCATGTAGAGTAACAACTCTAATTGTGAGGCCCTTATGACGAGTTGGGAAGTCAAGTAGAGTTCGGAGGAAAATAAATAAATAAATATGTTTTACCCCATTCTTCTAACAGTATGAGAGTTTGGGTGATGTTACGCATCCGTTGTTACAACATCTACTTCTCAATCCACAGTTACCTACATTTTTGCTTCTCTATTTTTTTTCTTGATCCCCCAAGTTTTGGTTTAGTGTTGGGTGGCAAAAACACCTATTTGGCTGCCCAATTTCAAGCTTTGACAACCAAGATGAAATGACTTTCTACCCCTTCAATTGTTACAACATCTATTGTTACAGCATCCATTCTAATAGTCACCGTTTCAGTAGTTTAAATAGTAATAGTTGTTATAACATCATATTTTACAGCAATTTCAGCATTTTCAACAGGAATGGATTTTACACCATAAACTACTACAACATTTTCACAATATTTAACATTGACATGTTGTTGTGGCATCTTCTTTTACAACATCCGTTGTTATAACATATTCTTCTCAATCTTTTGTTATGTATGTTTTTTCTTCTCAATTTGTTTTCTTGATCCCCCAACTGTCGATGTAGTGTTGGGTGGCAGAAATACCTCTTTGGATGCCCACTTTCAAGCTTTGACAAGCAATATGAAATGGCTTGACAACATATTTTATGGCGTATGTTGTTACAACATCTTCTTCTCAATCCATTGGTACCTTTGTTTGTGCTTCTCAATCTTTTTGCTTGATCCCCCAAGTGTTAGTGTAGTGTTGGGTGGAAAAAATACCTCTTTGGCTAATCACTTTCAAGCTATGAAAAGTAATATGAAATGGATTTCTACCCCCTCTATTGTTATAGCATATACTATTACAATATCCATAGTTACAACATCTGTTGTTACATCATCCATTTAAATAATCACGTTTTTCAGTAGTTTCAATAGTATTAGTTATTATAGTATCAGTTTTTATAGCAGTTTCATCATTTTCAATGGTAATGGGTGTTATAGCATCAATTGTTACAGCATTTTCAACAGATTTAACATTGCATGTTGTTATGGTATATGTTCTTACATCATCCACTATTACAACATTTGTTGTTACATCATTTGCTTCCCAATCTATTGTTACCTATGTTTGTGCTTCTCAATTTATTTTCTTGATCCCCTGAGTGCTAGTGTAGTGTTTGGCGGAAGAAACACCTCTTTGGATGCCCACTTTCAAACTCTGAAAAGAAAGATGAAATGGCTTGTTGTTACAACAATCATTGTTACAGCATTCGGTGTTACAACATCTTACTTGTAACTTATTTAAAATTTTATTGTCATATGTGCACTTTGATATGATGTAATATGATTATTGTTTCATTTCATATGTTATAATATTAGATATATAACAGAGAAATTAATTATTGCATGGAATAAATAATAATTTTTCATTCTAAATGTTTTTTTTGTAGAACAAGGATCTTCTAAAATATCCAAATGATATTCATCACATAGATCCATATCACGTTGGGTCTGATGCTGAGATGGAAGATGATGCTCATGATGACACAAATATAGGTGACAATGAGGCCAATGTCGATATAGATCATGGTGATCATGATGATGATCGTGATCATGATGGTGATGATGATCATGAGGCAGTTGTTGGTAGTAGCTAGGGACATTCATGATCATAGACTGCATTATGGATCATTTTTTATATATTGTTATGATGTTGATTTTCATGGTTACTATCATACGTGTCATTTTCATGGCCTCATCTACCATATTATTGAGTTGTATATTTTTGACATGTATCATTTTAACTTATATCATTTGGACATGATGTATCATATTGACTTGTATCATTTTCTCTTACATAATTCATCATTTTTATTTGTATCATTTGTACATGATGTATCATTTTCACTTATGTCGAATGTTGGGCATGCATCATTTTCACAAGTTATTGATCTAATAGTATATGTGAATTTCACTTATTTTAGCTATACTTGATGATGATCTTGTTAGTATTGACTCGTCAATTTTTATATGTTAAAAGTGGTTGATGATTTGGATTCTTATTTATTACGTATGATGGTTTTGATTTACTGCTCATGATGGATGTTGTCAAATTCACTTAAATTATAGTGATTTGAATCACTTGTTTTAACTATAAATGATGATCATGTTACAAAAATTATCTTCTTATTATTATTATTATTATTTTATATATATATATATATTGGATGTTGTAGATTCTATTTTGATGGAGATTTAAAAAATATAATGATGTTGTTAATTTGTATGGATGTTTGTTTCCCTAAAAATTCTTTATAAATATTATCTCATAAAATATTTCAGATGCATTCATATGATGTATAATCATATAGCTTATTTAAGAGACATGATATATTTCACTAATTAAATTGAAATAAAACATATTAATTTAACTGTACGCAAAACAATAACTATTTTTGGAAAAAAAATAAGCAACAATGGAAGCCAAACTGGAAGCCACACTAGAAGTAAAATGGGAAGAAAAATTGGAATCCAAATCAAAATCCAAATTGGACGTAAATCTTGGCACTATTCTCGATGCTTAGAAGCAAAAAAAATAAAAAACAATGGAAGCAGAATTGGAAGCCACACTAGAAGCAGAATTGGAAGCCACACTAGAAGCAAAATTGGAAGCTACATTAGAAGTAAAACTGGAAGCAAAATTGGAAGCCACAATATAAGAAATATTGGAACCAAAATTGGAAGCCACACTAGAAGCATAAATGGAAGTAAAACGAGAAGCAAAACTAGACATAATACTGGAAGCCAAACCAAGATCCAAACTGTAAGCAAATCCTGGCACTATTTTCGGCACTAAAACTGGCCCGCTATTCCCATCTCTATTCCTGGAACTATGTCTGGTGCTATTCCAAACGTTATGTACGGTGTTATGCCTAGTACTATTTACAACGTAATAACTGGCGCAGCTCAAGGCAAGATTTTAGGCGTTATTTCTCGTACTATTTTTTCAGTGCTATTACGACAATATTTCCGAAGCAATTTACGGTGCCAAATCTGACGATATGATAAACATACTTGGTTGCGCCCATTTTTTTTCCCATAAAGGTTTCTAATTTGTGAACTGAAAAATGCTAAATTATCGCGTTATTTTAAGCATTATTTGCATGTTCTGTTGTAGTGGAAAGACGATGTTAGAATTCTTCAGCCTGGGTGAAAGTGGACGTCAAGGAAATCCCTTCCAACCAACTCGTTCATTTCTGCAACATTTGTAGGCAGTGGTATGTTATATTAGGCAAACCAAAGGGGGAGCGAAAGAATGATAATCAAAGTAAAGAAGGGAACCAACTTAGCCTCATGGTGGTAGATCATATGGCAGTCGATCGATGAAATAAGGGATGCAAATCCATTAGGGAAATGTTAAAGGAATCAAGGGATTTTCTATGCAACTTGAGGAAAATGAGCCAACACACATAATACTACCCCCACACCCTACACCTTTCCTAATGAAGGTTGGATCGTGGAACATTCGAGGCCTAAACAACCCAGGTAAGCTTTGTTATCTTAAAGCTAGAATTACCAAAGAAAAACCAGAGACAATGTTGATGTAAGAAACAAAAATGCAAGGCGCAAGATTAGAAGGGCTAAAAAAAAGTTTTGGAAGGAATGCAAACTAATGGCCATAGATGCTCATGGCTCGCGTGATATTATAAGATTGGATAGCTACAAGATTCATTGTCACGGGAAAATTTCGTTGCCTGGGTATGGAGGAATGGTCTAGCCTGACAATTGTATGTGGTCCTCATACTTTGATGCACAAATATCACTTGATGGATGAGATAAATATGTTAAATAAAGCCTCAATAAAAAATTGTTGGATCATGGGGGGGGATTTAACATGATATAAAACCTGGAATGTTAAATTTTCTTATTTTTCTATGATGTATTAGTTACTTTATCCCAATTCATCTTTTCATTAGCAATGCATCCAATTATTAGTAGTATAATCAATCATAATCGTAACTACAAAAAGAACATATATGCAAGGAAAAAGAAGACAACAACACAACCATAAGAGACAGCATATTGGTCCAAGACAAGGGAGAAACCTCACAAGGGGGAAACCCTTTCAAATCTTCTTCTTTAGTAAATCATCATAAAAATATTTTAGCATAGAGTACAATGAGCTCAATACATATAATTGTAGCGGATAATAACAAATCATATATACAGATATGTGTAACAGTAGATATAAATCTAGATCTACCAGATCAGTGAATTCAATAGAAGCCAATATGTCAAACCCTAGATCTGAACTCTGGTCGCCCTCATTAACATTGTCTACGTGCGAATGAAACCCCTTGGTCGTTCTCTCGGTCATTGTATTTGGGCGATTGTGACTACAGGGTTTCCCTTAGGAAGTATTTATGCGTGTCACTGTGCCAAAATATAGCTAAAACCCATATTTTCTCCCTTAGTGTTGTTGTGTGAACATCTGACATGTCCTTGTCACTCGCAGGACTACTTTGTGCAAGCGACCAGGGACTTGAATCTTTTGATCTACCTCTGAACCCAAAGTCTCTCTCACTAAATTGTCTCTGAGCAACCTTAGATCCAGAGTCGCTCCCTTGCCTACTTTGTGCTTGCGACCAGGGACGAAAATGTCATGTTTTGTGCCAGCGACCAAGATCTAGAGAACCTAAACTCAGAGCGAACCTTTCTCCTGTGATTTTGGACCATGTGTGAACTCCTTCCAACATACATGTGCGATCCAAGACAAATAGAAAGGTGATGTGTTGAAATGAACTTGAGGTCGCTTCCTTTTAATGTCTTTCCTAAGGGTTAACCTGGGGTTAATATTTACCCAAGAAGTTACCCATGTGGTTAGAGCAAACCCATTCCATAATGTACGTATGAATAAAATAATTCAAAACTTAACTTCGTCTTAACCAATTAGGTGATCTTTAGGTCAATTTTGGTCCTCTCAGAAAGAGGTATTAATGCAAGAATAATCTTGGTCATCTGAGTTGTCTAGTGTGGAATTTTACCTTAGTTGTAAAAATAGCATGGAAGAGAAAAGAGGAGGTTAGAGAAGGTTGGACCCCTCCTCCACACTGATTAACGGTTCCATTTAGGATCTCAAACTGGCCGAAGTGGAAACCAGGAATGGAGTGCACACTTGGAATGACATGAGAGGAGGGAGGCATAAAATTTCTTGCAAGTTAGATAGATTCTTCCTTTCTAAGGAAATACTACTATGAGATGTCCTTATGGAAGCCAAAATACTGCCTAGTTTGGGATCGGATCATTAGCCTATCCAACTAGAAATTGATTGGAATCCAAATCCAACCAATAGAACATTTTGTTTTCAAGGTTTTTGGCTAAGAAATATGGACTTTATCAATAACCTGGAACAATGGTGGTGGGATATAAAAGTGGAAGAAAATAGAAAAATGCAAATCTTTTAAAAGAAACTAAAAGATCTAAAACTCAGGGTCAAGGCCTAGAATCGGCAAGTGTTTGGCGACATCCACAAAGGGAAGAAGCATTAGGAGGATAAGATGCAAGGAATCCAAGCAAGGATAATACGGGAGGGAAGAACAGAGGCTCTCACGGAGGAGGAGGAACAAACAACTCAAGAGCTAGAGGAGTGGTGCAAACGGGAAGAGACTTTATGGAGACAAAAATAAGAGATCTGATGGCTTCGGGAGGTGGAATGCAATACATTTTTCTTCCATTGATCCATGATTAATCATCGTCACCATAATAGAATATTCTCACGTGTCATCCTCTATCACCATTATTATTCATTATTGTAGCAGAAGGGCTAGGCTAAATTCTAAAACATGCAAGCCAATCAGTATGAATCCATGGTTTGAAAATCCCCAACATGGATCTTAGGGAAACCCATTAGCAATTTTTGGATGAAAATTTTATCTGTGGAGAACTAATGGTGAAGGAGAATTGAGTTATTATCAACATTCTGGTGGATTTCCAAGAGGTTCCTTCTAGCCCAAGGTGGATATATTCGGACATCGTAGCTATCTTCAGAAAATTCTTATGGCAAGGGACATATCCTAATAGAAAGTGGGCTCTAGTATCCTGGGATAAACTTTCTATTCCCAAATTGAGTGGAGGAATGCACATGCGTGACCGAGAACTCTTAAGCAAAGTAATGGGAGCCAATCTATGGTGGTGATGGCTACGGGGAGGTTCAGAAATATGGAAAAGAATTTAGGATAAAAAATATGGCCATAATCATTCTCAAGTAGAGAAGCTACGAATGGAGGAATTCTTGAAAGGTTTAGCCTTATGGAACTTGGCTGGGAACAACAGTAGCATCATTAAATATCATTTCTTTAGGGAATTTAGGGATGGGACCACGGAAAGATTCTAGGATGAATCGTGGCAACAAATGCCACGGATGGATAGAGAGGCGGATCTAAACAATGTGAAGGACATTCTTCAGGGCCAAAACGCACAACTTGTAACATATTGTTGGTCAATTACAATTCCCCAAAATGAATGGAGATGATGGAAATAGTCGAAGCACTGGAACTCTATTGACAAAGTCATAAATTGGACATTATTTGCATCTGTTATGAGGGAGAGCCAGATTCCAACTGTGGAAAGAAGTGGTGGCTTAAGATGGGTTCATAATCTAAAAAGGAACTTTTCGATCAAAGAGGAAACAAAATGATGGCAGGGCACAACTCTTTACCAACAGATCCAGTATGGTGCAATATATGGTCCAGGAACTTGTGGCCAAAGGTGGCACACTTCCTCTCGTTGGTGGGTAGGAGACGCATTCTAACTTGGGATCAGTTAATTCATAAAGGTTATCAAGGTCCCTCAAGATGCGCACTATGTTAGTCCTAGGATGAAACCTTTGAACATCTTTTGAACTTATGACCATAAATAAAAGCCCTTTGGAAGAAGCTATGGATCTTAATTGAGCAATGGTGACAGCTCCTCTTCAAAAATCATATTGTAAACTGAGAGTGGATCTTGGCCCTCGGGTTTCTCTTATGGAATACCTAGAAGAGTAGGAATAGGATGATATTTAAAAATCAAAGCATGGCATCACAAGAAATATGGGATACTACTATATCTAATATTCAGGGATCAATATTAGCAAAGACATTGCCAGAGGAGGATTGGAAGGCTTCAGAGGTGGAAACTCAGATCTTGGTAAGGTTGAACTTATCCTCATCCATGGTGGTTTCCCCTAGGGTTTTGGAGCCACAGGACACAGTAGAGTCCCCTTTTTCCTTTATCCCCCCCCCCCCTAGGCCTTTGTGAAGCTAAAATTCAATAGTGCAAAAAAAGGAAACCCAGGCTTAACAGGTTATGGGGGACTACTTCAGAATGTTGAGGGACACCCACTAGGGATATGTGTCCGATATTGTGGTTCTACCACAAATAATGTAGCAGAGTTCACAACCCTTGAGAAGTGGTTGCAATTAACAGCAAAATTAGGAATACCAAAACTCTAAATCATAGGTGACTCATCCATGGTGATAGAGGTGGCTCAAAAGATACCCATTGTCATACCGACGTCTAAAGTAATCAAGAGCTAGTGGCTAGAAACTCAGGAAATATGCATCAAGGAAATCCTCTCCTTTCCATATGGCATCACTTCCCACACCAAATGGAAAGGTAATGCGGTGAAAGATTGAATGGAAAACTGGGGAATTCTCCACCCCAAAAGCGTACTGACCTCCTGTTGGCCTCTTGACCTACTCCCCCGGGACATGGAAATGGTACATAGATTGATTAATCAAGATACTCCTTCCTTGATGGGGGTGTGCACTCAACGATCACATGAGGGAATAATTTGGAGGGATGATTCGATACACATTCCCACTGATGGGATCGATGGAAAGGACATGTATTGATGTTACAAGGGCAGAGAGCCACAAGTGGCGAAAAAAAAGAACAATCGAGGAGGCTTGGAGTGTTTTATACAATTGTTAGATTTTTATTATCATTTCACGTTGGTTGGTTATGGGAGTAAGGTGCATAGGCGATGAAGTAGTGGTGTGTGGACAGGTACTCCTCTTATGCATGCAAGCTCAAGCTTGTAGATTTGAAGGTATCTTTTGTGAGGGTAATGGGGGGCTTGGTGGCATTGGTTTACTTCTATTCCATTAGGAGGGAGATATGGGACCTAGGTTCACATAGTGGATTTGGTGGCTTGGTAGCCACTGCAACTCTCGCCTTCCCCAATTATCCTCTGAGCGATAGGGAATGGTATCATTGGTTAGTGTTGCTCCCTTTTGCTTGGTTTTTGTCACTGGGTGGTGGACGACACTAATTTGTGGCTTTACGCCTTTAGGGTATTGCTGGAATTTGGCATTGGTTACCAACACCTGGGAGTTTTTTTTGGGGGGGAGGGGGGTTGAATTGAATCGTGTAGGAGATCTACAGCAGTGGAGAGCAGCTTTAGGTGGGAGGTGTAGAGTTAGGGACCCAATGAATTTGGCCTGGAAGTGGGCGATGGTAGCCTCATTGAGGAAAGCGAGCCCGACGACTTTAGGTAGAGCTAAAAGGAGAGTGCATTGGGTGAGCGGGGAATGGTGCATAGTGGGGTTGTCCAATCCAAGAAGAGAAGTAATGCAACGGAAAGGGGTAGGCCGATACATGGAGTTGGACATAGGGGCTAGTTGGAAGGAAGGGTTGCACAAGGTGACGACCGCGAGGAGGAGGGTGCTTTGATCGAAGAGAAGGTGGAAGAGGAGTTGCCCCAATGGTTGGGTCATGTCGAACATCCTCCAAAAATGCATACCATCATGGAGCAGTTGCAAGGAATCTAAAACATCCTATACATTCTCTGAGAGCAGCAATATGAAGACCGCAATGAGGTAATTACATATATCAATGATGTACATTTTTTTGAAGAAGAAATTTTGGAACCCCTGGCCTTTGTCTGTCGCAGCCAACACCGAGTTTATGAGCGTTTGGACGAGATAGAGGTCAGATTGGCACACATAGATTTTCATGTCCACGAGGGCCAAGGTCCATTGGGGGCCCATGGTCCTATCAAAAGGCAAAACCCTCCTATGTAATTGTGATGGCAGTTGATAACTTTTTGGTTCTGGCAATTTTTGGGGCATTATAGCATGTTTGTTTTATGGTGTTTTGTAGCAGTCACTTTTTGTTCTCAAGGTACTGCATAACTCTCTCAACCAAAGAATATAGTTGGAGTGAGGCTAGGAGAGCTAAGAAATCTTTATTCATATGTACTTCTTTTTTGAGAAACTAATATAGTAAACTATCGAAAAAACAAAACAAAACAAAAAATCCCAAATATTTAGGCTTACCTGTTTTCGCGGACAACAAAATCATTTGAGTGCCAAGAAGGAAGTAAATACATCATTCAATGATTGATTTATTCAAGTTGTTTTATTTTTACTACATTATTTGTGTTGTTGGAAAGTCTGATATATTCATATCAATGCTAATTGGTGCACCTTTTGCTGAAATATGTGTTGATTCAATCTTATCAAAAAGATCAAAGCCTTCCCAACTAGATTACCTTAATTTATTTTAGCATTCAGTTGACCATGTATGTGTATGTTACAACTTAAGCATCTAAAATAAATTATGGTCAAGATTTTCACAAAAATCTTCCATAACAATTTGTTATACTTGCATATTTTTACTAAAAAAATCAACGTTTGATAATCTTTTTTATTATACACCTCTAATTGTTTTATGCTTTGCTCTTTGAACCTTATGTGTAGAATTGTTGGCGTATGTCGTTGAAGTTATGAATTGAATTGTGCCAGCTTTAATTGTATTCACGTGGTCTTGTGGCCAATGAAATGCAATTATAAATCTGCTAATATTTTATAAATTTGTTTATTATTTTGCAATTTTATCATTTGTACAATTTACCTATTATGCAGACTGTTACGCTTATTTTATTTTATACTTGTTGTACAAATTTCTTTTGTTTTTGTTTTAGCTTATTTCATTTAATTGGAATTAACACACTTATTGTTGGAAACAATGTTAACACTAAGAGGGGGGGTGAATTAGTATTAAGGCTAATTCTAACTTTTATGATAATTTATATTTCTTAATTCAAACTTGCCACCCATTATATGTGAGCAACCATTAATAAGCCATAACAACAACCATATCAACCCATAAAAGCATACACATCATGAACAGAAAAAACATGAGACAACGAGGTTTTACATGGAAACCCTTTCGGGGAAAAAAACCACCAATGCTTCTTGTTTTTATTGATGTAAAATAAGAGCACCTACTTTATTACATCAATCTATTTGTGAGACACCACTCACAAGAAGCACCAACTTTCTTTGATTGTTTATTAGCACCCACTAGCAAGAAGCACCAACTCCATCCTTTTGTAGACACTTTTCCATCTTACCAAAAGCACCATGTGAAGCACCAACTCTCTTTGATTGTTTACTAGCACCCACTAGTAGGAAGCACCAACTTCATCCTTTTGTAGACACTTTTTGTTATGAAACCAGCTCACAAAAAATAGAAAAGAAAGATCAACGCCTTATAAATCAGACTCTTCGAGGGGGCATCCTCCTTTACCTTACACAAATGAACAATTCTTGGATGATACAAATGACAAAACCTCCTTTCTATATATAGGAGTCTAAGGGGTCATAATAGAATCAGAGCCGACGTAACAATAATAATGTAAGGGCACAATAATAACAATAGTGGGCTTCTATGGGGCATAATAATAATAATATGGAGACTACATGGGCACAACAATATAATAAGAGGGTTGTACTAATAACAATAAGGGGTTACACTAGTAGTATAGAGACCTAACATGTCCCTCTCCTTCAAAAAGTGTTGTCCTCAACGCTTGAGTAATTCTTGATGCTTCTGTATAAAACTCTTGTCCTCCCATGTGGAGTCTTCAGCAAGTAAGTTCTTCGACTTGATGAGATATTCTAAAATTGATCGATTTCGTAGTTGTCGGGTTCTTGTTTCTGCAACTGCTCGAGGTTCCAATATGATTTTTTGTTTCTCATCAAGCTCTGACAATATTGCTTGAACTCGGACCTTATGCAACTTTTTAATGAGTGGCCATACTTCTTCATCCTTCTTCCATTCATCCCTTGCTTCGTTTATCCAATATGGTTGGATAATAGAAATAGAACAAAACAATGCTTCCACATCCTCATCCTTTCTTGAGAGTGCATCTGCAACAACATTTTGCTTCCCTTTTCTGTAGATGATTTCAAAGTCATGACCCAACATATTTGTAACCCATTTCTTTTGTTCTTCTGAAGATAATCTTTGTTCTAAAAAGTATTTAAGGCTATCATGATCTATTTTTACCTTGAAGTGTCTTCTCATTAGGTAAGGTCGTCATTTCTTAAGTACATGTAGTATTGCCAACATTTCCTTCTCATAACTAGCTTGCTTAAGGGACATTTGTTTGTATGGATGTAGCCATAAACTTCAAAACTTCTTTCACTGCGATGTTGATCTGCATGTTTTTTTAATCGATTCTGCACCAAAGTTGTGTTATCCTTTAAAAGTTGGAGAACTTGTTGATGATGCTCGATGAGATCTTTCACTGCTTGAACCTTTTTCTTCTTGATATGTCCTTCTATCTTGAAAGCTTGAGGAATGGTAATTTCTACCAATGCATTACAAGATATGGTTGGATTCATTTCTTGATGCTCGATGTGATCTTTCACATGAACATTTTTCTTCTTGATATGTCCTTCTACCTTGAGAGTTTGAGGAGTGGTAATTCTTGCCAATGCTTTACAAGATATGGTTTGATTCATTTCTTCTTTATTTGGGGTTGGTTCATGGTGTATATCCTCTTCTTTTGACGTTTCTTAATCCTTTTCTTCCTCCTCTTGTAACAAAGCCCTTTTGCTCTTTTTTCTTCCAATTTTTGTGGTGTTACCCCTATAGGTTGTGGAAGGCTAGGAGAAGCAACACTTCCATCTTTATAGTTGTGAGGGGTAGACTTCCTTGTTTCCATAATTTTGCTTTCCACTTTTCTTGCCAACCTGAATGCCCTCTCCAATGAATCAGGTTCCCGAAGATGAACCTCATGTTGAATGTTATCCTTTTAAAGTCCCTATGGACACATCAATCCTCTGCTTCTCTAGAATATCATTTTCCCTTATATTCAAATTTTGAAAGTCCTCAATGTGCTGTATCATTGAACACTTTTGTTTGAGATTTATTAATTGGCTAAAGAAGGTGTTCCTCTTTGTATCCTCATAATGTGCTATCATTTCCTCCATGAAAATTGACCATGTAACAAGTGGTTTACGAGAACAAAGCCCTTTATACCATAAAAATTGATCTGGTTCTAAATATGAAGATGCAATACGTACCTTTTTTAACAGTGGTACACCATGTAGATCAAAATATTTCTCCATCTGTAGTATCCAATTTATCGAATCCTTGCCATCAAACTTCCTCGTCTCTCTTTTTCTTGATTTTAGGACCTCAATCTTGAAACGACTGTAACTCTGTAATTTCGAATCTTTAAGTTCTGAAATTTCAGCCTATAATAGCTCTCTGAGTCCTTTTTCTAATTCTGCAAGTTTGATTGCAATTGGATTCCCGAAGAAATATTTATTCCCAATCTCCCGCGATGACCTAATTATAAACTAGTTCAGTAGAGTGAACTTGTACGACGTTCCACGTGTCACTGTTTCAACCTTAGGTTCTGAAAATTATACCCAAACAAAATGCAATCCATCCTTTTTCTGTAAATTTTGACAAAATTTCAATCTGATGCTCAAAGAGAAATTTATGATGATTTTCCCAAGGTCACTTGTTTAGAATGTAATTTGGAGTTCTGAAAAACCCTAACTTCCTCAGATCATATATCCGAAAATACAGAGAGACAAGATCTGAAATTTGGACCCGAGGTTTAGACCAATTTCTTCTCAAATGGGTTTTTTGTTTATCTTCTAAAACTTCGTAGTGAAAACGTTATAGTAAAAATTCCATGATGACCTATTTTAGATGAATTCTAGAGCTTGCAAAAACCCTAACTTTCTCAGATCATATCTCCGAAAATATAGTGAGACAAGATCTGAAATTCGGACCCGAGGTTCAGCAAGATTTTTTCTCAAATGGGTTTTTTTAGCTTCTAAAACATCGCAGAAAAAAAGTTATAGCGAAAATTCCACGATGACCTGTTTAGAGCAGTGAAACCCTAGAATCCAAAGCTCCGCTACCAAATGTTATGAAACCAGCTCACAAAAAGATAGAAAATAAAGATCAACGCCTTAGAAATCAGCCTCTTCTAGGGGGGAACCTTCTTTACATTACACAAATGAACAATTCTTGTATGATACAAATGACAAGACCTTCTTTCTATATATAGGAGTCTAAGAGGTCATAATATAATCAGAGCCGACATAACAATAATAATGTAAGGGCACAATAATAACAATAGTGGGCTTCTATGGGGCACAATAATAATAATATGGGGACTACATGGGCACAACGATATAATAAGGGGGTTGTACTAATAACAACAAAGGGTTACACTAGTAGTATAGGGACCATCTTACTAGAATCACCATGTGAAGCACGAACTTCAGTGGATTTGTTGCAAGCACCTACTTGCATCTCCTTGGATTTATGCAAGCACCAACTTGCAAGAGGCACCAACCCCCAAGCTTTCTCAAACACCCACTAGAGATGGAACACCAACTTCCTATAAGTAGGCTCCAACCCACACTCAAAAGGAACTAATGTTCTCAGTCCATGGCAGCCACACTGTCTAATATCATCTTTGTTCTGTGTTCACTCTACTGCAACCCACTCCTCTGCTCAATAGCAGTCACTCATCACAGCCTATCGCAACACTTTGTCTGCTACTCTTTAATAGCATGCACTTCAACTCTCGGCCCCTTCTATTCCCCAGGCTCTCTCGACCTCTTCCACCATAGCATAGGCTCTCTCGGCCTTCTCCCTCTGCACAGGCACCTTCGGCCTTTCTCACAACAACACTGACTTTCTCAGGGTCTTTCCTCTGCTTATGCACTCTTCGGCCTTTATCTGTAGAACAGGCTCACTTGGCCTCACACAACAACACACTCACACACAGATCTCTCCACTTAACTCTCTGACAACAATGTTGTTTTTCCCCCACATTGATCAATTGTGCTCCTTTGTTTTGTTCCTATGTTGCATTATGCTCAGCGTTTCCTCTACTGCTTGTTTCCACACTGCTCAAGTGTACCTATGCATGGCTCTCCATTCTGTTGTTGTGTCTGACTAGGCCACTAATGCCTCATTAACCACTGAGAATGGGCATCTAAGTGATATTCATATTGATAATTAATCATTGGCCCACCAGCACACTCTAATGAGGCTCTCCATGCTTATGCATAGCTCACAGAGCTAGATTGTACTTCAGGATGGCTTCTCTGCACATCGTAGTCCTTGTTGCATTGACCCAACGATCTTTGCAGTCACCATTAGTTCTACGACACAAATCCCTCTGCATGATCATGGTCCTTGCTTCTAACTCATCCATTTTTCATACACCTATGTGTTGCCATTTCAAAGCTTTTACACCATAGTGCAATTTCGGAGCCATTTCATATCGTAACTTTTATTGAAAAGACCTTACAAAATTGTAAAATACTGATTGGATTTTAGCTCCTTATTCTTATCCCTTTGTCACATTTCCTTGAGTATTAGGATCAGGTTTCGTGACTAGTGACATAGCATTCAAGTGCTAAGGCCTTCAAGCTCCTTTTGGGGTCCTATCTCCCTGTTTTATAGCTCTCGCAATTGGTTCTTTGGATCTCCCTCGACCATGTGCCACTCAACATCGAAAGCTCCCTCCATCGTAACTTTTTCAAATCACAATTATGAAGGAGTTCTGAAATTCTGACCTCTTAAATACTTCCAACATGACATCACATAACACTTAGGTGTTAAGCTCTTCTCTATGCCCTTGGTTCTATTGGTTTCCTCGTCTAGATGCCAATACAACGGAGCCCCTTTCAACGGAACTTTTTCATAAAGCATTTGCACAGGAGTTACGATACTTCGAGCTTCGATATGCTCCATAGCACTTAGGTGTTAATCCTGCTCTATGCCCTTGGTCCCCTGGGTCTCCACAACCAAGTGGCAAGCAACATCAGAGCCCCTTTAATTGGATCAGAACTTTCCTATAAAACAATTAGACAAGAGTTACGAAAAATCCAACCTCTGGAATTCTGACCTCTGAGATGACGTCGTGTTGATGTCATTATTGCCACATTGTGTCTCCTTAGTGGTGACACGTGTCACACAAATTTTCCCTATTAAGCCATCTAAAATGTCGAATATGGTTGCCACATGTCCTCCATACTGCCACATCATGCTTCTCAGGGCCAATCACCTGCTGCCAAGTGTCCTATTGGAGGAGAGAGAAAATGGTCCCTGGTTCTTTGGTTTTGCAACAAAATTCTTTTGTAATTCTTGGCTCCTCGCAACCTTGCCTCTTTTAAATAATTCAATAGTTAAGAACTTACGAGATTTTGAGGTCCTGAAATCTCTAGGCTCTGATATCTGCCTACTCCGAGGCCCAACCTCTGATATTTCGGCCTTCTAAATTTTTGCCTGCTGCCATGATTCCATGCCATCTCGGATCCCTTTTAAGTATATTGTAGAGGTCTCTATGTTCCGACCTTATGAGGTCCCAAGGCTTCGACCTCCGATATGTTTCTTGCTCCGTCCTTCCGATATCGAGTCCTGAAATTCAACGTTGCTCGTTTCGAGTCTCTTTTAAATAAACGGCCAAGGAAATAAATCGTCGAGGTCCAACATTCCAGCCTCTTCAATATCGGGTTTCGAGAATCGAATCCCGAAACTCCAACCATCCGAAATTCTAACCTCCCGAGGTCCCGATATGCTAGCCTACTCTGATATTTCGATCTGCCTAGGACTAACTTCGACAATTAATAACTTCTGATTCTGATGGCTCATGGAATTTCACATACCCTTGGAAATCTCTTTCAGAAAACTTTCCAGTGGAGAAGGTCCAGTGTAGTCTTTGGGCCCATCTGCTACCTGAAAATGGCTTCAAACTCTATGTCATTCTTTCCACCTTAGCTCTTCTTCTTTTGCCTAGGACCTGCTCTTCATAGGCATGTTGCAAGGTTCCACGTATCATTGAAGATATGTTTCATAGCACTAACCAGTTGTGCCAACTCCAAGGGTATCTAAGCTAATCTTTTGAGGTAAAACCTCCTCCAAATTCTAAGACTCCCAACCACCATATGTTGAAATTTCTAATTCTAACACGTCATAAATTCTTCCTGCATTATCTGGTTTATTTCACCTATTTTTTTATTCATTTAAATAACTACTATATAAATACTGAAAGTAAACACAAATGAAATCTCAACCATCTACAGATCATAAACTAAAATAACAGACAAACACACAAGGGACACCATTATTTTTGGACAATCGTTCCCAGAAAATCACAACTTGGGAAACCCGGTGCAACAGTTCTTAGGGTTTTATTATTAAGCAGCTTTCTTGAGTACAACTAGGGTGCCAAATTGGCTTACCCAACAAAGATATCTATATGGCAGTAATACCTCTCTTCGGAAGCAAATATTCAGCAAGTCTGCTCCATGAAAATACTTCCAACACTTCTCTAAGGCTCTGCGTCAGCGCTCCTGGCCTCTGTGTAGCTCTGGAACCTCGTACATCAACCCTTTGTTGCTCTGCACTGGCTCTCTAGCCTTTTGCATCACCCACGCAGGCCCTGCTAGCGTCTGTGCAATCTCTTTGGCCCTCTGTGTAGCTCCTACTGGCTCTACATAACCTCCTCAATCACTATACTGGCCTTCCGGCACTATCTCTGCCTCTCTTTTATGCACTCACTACCCTTGCTGCAACTCAGATCACTTGTTCGAATTTTCTCAACAAACTCCACTCCAGAAAATCCAACTGACTTATCAATCTTGGTGTATCTCCAACTGACCCTCAAGCCTCCTCTTATACTTTTTCTATTGAGTCTTCAACAATCGAGATTAAGTCTCTAATCAACGGCTAAGATTAGATTTGGCTTGATCCATGTCATTTAGAACAGTCTCACCCAATTTTATATTAATACTCATTAATATTTTAAATTTCCTAAGTTTAGACTTAGGAACTCCGTTAAAAATATTAATTATTTTAATATCTCTCTAACCGGGTAGAATTTCCCCAAACCATTTCTAGTTCTTGGAGATCTCATGTTCTTTAGCCCTTCCACCAATTCTCATGGTTAGAGCACATCCGATGCTACCCCAAATCACCACTCCCTCTTAGCGAGGAATGTTCTCTAATAATTCTCCACCACTAAACATCACCCTGATCATCCGACACTGGTACCTATGCTGATGTTTGGCCTGCTGCCCAACATCCTCTACATTGTTGCCTCCTGTACTACTACCCATGGCTTTGCCACTGCTACATTTGTACTACATCTCCCTCTGCCTTCATGTTGTTGTTGGTCCTTCCTCCCAACATTGCATCTGCACTGTAGCTATCTCTCATCATGTTGTGTCGTGATGCCCATATCACTACCACTGTTAGTTGTTGCACTGCAACTCATTTACTGAGAAGTAAGTAACTGATCTACCCGTCTACTGACATCCTTGTCAGGGTAGAAGCCCCTTGATGTTGAAGCTACCTTTGTTACTATCTTGTGCTCCATTTTCTGCCTCTGCGTTGTTGCAACATCTTTGTGCCTATCACAATGTTGCAACCACCTTTGTGCCTTTCTGCACTATTGCAACCACCTTTCTACTTCTCACACAGCTGCAACCCTCATTGCGCTGTCAGAGACCATTGCACTCTAGCACTGCCTTGTCGCTCCATCTGCATCTTGCTTCTATTGACATTTGTCATCATACTACTGTCTATCGAGGCTACTGTAGTCGGATATAATCCAAGAGTTTGGGTACCTCAAGGATCCTATCCCTCATCTTTTATAGTCCTCCTAACTACAGCTCAATGTCTCCCCACCTCTTCTCTAGAGGTGCATGAGCACTCATGGCACAGTCGTCATATGTCTCGACTTCTTTCTTCACCTTAGCCGGAGCTACCTTGGAGTTAGAAGCCTCTCCCTTATTCTTCTTCCTAGGACACTAGGTTGCATAATGACCCATCTCCCCATAATGGAAGTACTTTATCTTGGAGATGTCCTTTTTCTTCCCCTGTTGTCCCGCAGATGCCAGAGCTGCAGCCTCTTCCTCCTCTTTCTTGATTCGACCTCCTTTGCTACTACTCCCTGCCTTGGTCAGCCATCTGATCTCTTCTTGGAGAAGAGCTTCCAACATCTCTTCCCATCCTGGAAGAGTCGCTCTACCCAAAATGCTTTGGAAAAATGTCTCCTAATCCTCGGACACTGCATTCAGGGCGGTCCTCGCCATAAACACCTGATCCAGCGTGGTCCCAATGGAAGTAAGTTGGTCACGAATCTCTTGCAACCTGTTGAGGTATAGATTTATCATCTCCCACTTTTGCATCTAGTATGACCGCAGCTGATTCTCCAGTAGCATCTTCCTCTGCACGGAAGTGCCTTGATACAACCTCATTAAGGTATCCCACATCTCCTTTGTCGTGTTCTTTTTGGCAATATGTTGTAATACATGATCCTTGACTCCATCAAAGATTATGCACTTTGCCTTGGCCATTTCATCCTCATACCTTTCATTACCAGCTGGGTCGATTGGAATAGCCACGGTTCTCAAGGCGAAGCCTTTGATGCGATCTCTATCCAGAACAGACAGGATCCTAGCCTTCCAGATGAAAAAATTGGGGGCCCCGTCCAACATGTCCTGATCCCTCAGCCTATTCATTGACATCTCCGCTCTTCTCCAAGACTCCCTCTGAGTCTCGACTTTCCTCCTGGAAGTTTTCTCCTAGACTCCCTATGAGTCTCAATTTCCCTCCTGGAAATCCTCTTGCCAACTGTCGAATTTCTCCTCTGATCCTCTTTGCACCTGCAACACGGATCTGGATTTCTTGGCTAGAAATCCCTTAAGGCAACGGCTCCCTCTACCTTGGTTCTGTTCCATTAGGTATTGTTCTGCTTCGACAGGAAGATGTGGCCCAGCTTCCCAATCCACAATCTACCCATAGCTCCCTAGGCCCTATCAACTGAAGAAATTGAGCCTCTTAGCTCTGTGCAATCCAAAAAAGGCTTAATCACTCCTCTCGCAAACTGCGTCAAGCCTACCTGACTAAGTAGGAAGATGTGGCTCTTTGTGAGCCTCTTCTGCCTCTCTCTGCCTCTGTGTTGGCCCTTTCTCTGGCTCGAAATGACGACGCAAGCCCTCTGTGTCACTCCTTCTCTGTTGCTTTCAGCTTAAGAACAACTCCATCTCTCGGCACTGTTGTCCCTGCTGCAAATTTTCTGATTTAGCTGGTGGCTTCAACTCTCCTGTGATCTGCAATGCTCTGGTACCATGTTGAAATTTCTAAGTCTAACACGTCGGAAATTCTTCCTACATTATCTGGTTTATTTCACCTACTTGTTTATTCCTTTAAATAACTACCATATAAATACTAAAAATAAACACAAATGTAGTCTAACCATCTACAGATCATCAACTAAAATAACAGACAAACACACAAGGGACACCACTATTTTTGGACAATCGTTCTTGGAAAAACCCAACTTGGGAAACCCGGTGCAACAGTTCTTATGGTTTTATTATTAAGCAGTTTTCTTGAGTACAACTAGGGTTCCAAACTGGCTTACCCAACAAAGATATCTATCTAGCAGTAATACCTCTCTTCGGAAACAAATATTTAACAAGTCCACTCCACGAAAATACTTCCAACACTTCTCTAAGGCTATGCGTCAGCCCTCCTGACCTCTCCGTAGCTCTGAAACCTCCTACGTCAGCCCTTTGTTTCTCTGCGTTGGCTCTATGGCCTTCTGCATCACCCATGCAGGCCCTGCTAGCCTCTGTGCAATCTCTCTAGCCCTTTGCGTGGCTCCTACTGGATTTTTGTAGCCTCCTCAATCACTGCACTAGCCTTCCGGCATTATCTCTACCTCTCTGCTATGCACTCATTGCCTCTCACTACAGCTCAGATCACTCGTTCGAATTTTCTCAGCAAACCCCACTCCAGAAAATCGCACTTACTGATCAATCTTGGTGTATCTCCAACTGACCCTCAAGCCTCCTCTTATACTTTTTCTGTTGAGTCTTCAACAGCCAAGATTAAGTCTCCAATCAACGGTTAAGATTAGATTTGACTTGATCCATGTCATTTAGAACATTCTCACCCAGTTTTATATTAATACCCATTAATATTTTAATTTTCCTAATTTTAGACTTAGGAACTCTCATTAAAAATATTAATTATTTTAATATCTCTCTAACCGGGTAGAATTTCCCCAAACCATTTCTGGGTCTTGGAGATCTCATTTGCTTTAGCCCTTCCACCAATTCTTATGGCTAGAGCACATCCGATGCTACCCCAAATCATCACCATAGTCACTATTTTATGTCTTTTCCAATAATCATGCTACTATAGTGATTCTCTACCAGAGACTACGACAACCATGGGACTCCCCTTCAACTTGACACATGTTTCCATCACAGCTAGCCTAGTGGACATCAAAACTAACATCTGCTGCCACAAACATCCATGCTAGTATGATTGACATCAATGCCAACACACTTGTCAACAGTCAGATAAAGCCAATCTAACCAACACATCTCCCAACATGATTGTTGACATCAATGCCAACACACTTGTAGTTGTTAGTCATCCAGACAATGTCAATTGTCCAACACTTACAACAAAAAGCATCGAGCTCTATCCCACTATCTCACGTGCCTTGTGAGATTCAAGGGGGTTGTCGACAAAGCATAAAAACCTCACACACACAAAGAGAGAGAGATTATATTATTGAAAGATAAATTTTTTAATTTTTTGATATTTGTAAAATCACACAAATTTAGATTAAGGATTATAACCAAAAGATATTTGTTTTTGGGAAAAAAATCATTATGGAAGTAAATTATACTAGTTTGAAAAATCAACATATTAAAATGTCTTGATTCCATAATATTTACCAATAGAAGAGAATTTAGTTATATGAATTCTCAATTTAAAGAGGTCACCATATTAAATATACAAAAATTTGTCATATTAAAGATCAACTCTTGCCATTATAGAGATAAAAACAAAGATTAAGACTACCACAATTAGAGCCATCCATTGTTATCATGAAGAGAGTCATCACAGTTAAGACAAACCAGAATATGAAAGTTATTTCTACTCTAGCTTGAGATACAACGCAACCACCACTAGTTAAACAAGTATCATTCAAAATTCAATTCATGTCATGATTTTGTTGCCATTGACTATTCTTAAAGAATGGGAGTGAACCAACATAAATGTTGTAGCTGTCATATCAAATTGAAGAGGGTACAAACATCTACATAATTTAGACATAAAAAACCCTAAAAAAATCATTTTGTATACCTTAGCATATATGTCTAAGAGGAAAATATGACTTGTATATCATAGGCGGCACAAATTTAAAGGCATTTTTCAAAGATTTGAATATGATGTATGTTCAAAGATTTCATTTTTTTTGTTTCATTCCAAAAATTCAGTCAAATAAAAATATTGTATAAGTTACATTATTTCCAATATTTATTTTCAACAAGTGTAATATTAACATTAATAAGATCGATATTTTGTTCGAAAGCAAGGGCCACTGCAATAGGTTATAGATCTGAGCAATGAATGGTGCCAGTGGTTCCATTCTGTTTTGTTTTATGGGCGAGCACCTTCACTAGCTATGTGAGTGATTCAACAATTGAGATATTTTCATAGGAACATTTTATGTTAAACCTTGTATCAATATTTCATTTGATGTAGAAAAAAAGCATTTAACCTTTGATCAAAACATAGAATAATAAAAACATATGATACTTTCATGTTTAAAAAGACCCACACTTCGCAAACAATGAAGAGATCTAATGTATATACAACCCAACATGGATGGTTGCCAAAATAGTTTGGAATCTTGTGAATCTTGGAAATCATACCCGCAAATCACAAAACAGCTTGATATTGCATTGTGGATGTAGTTCAACATAAATGGTTGTTTAATACTTCAAGAGATCATGGAGTTGGAACTTGAGAACAGGTATTCAGCTCAACACGCCTTTATAAAGGTTACAAGACATCTTCATGGAACCTACTCAATACAAGCATTTTTTCTCTACAAGAAACATCTAAAAAATGATTTAGTTGACATATTTTTTATTGTACCATAAACATTAAGGATGTTGAAATATAGAACTGCTTGATGTGAGTCATATTAATATAAGTGATTAATAAAATAATATTTGACCATGTTTAAATAAGTTAGAATATAACAATAACACAATTACTTAGTCAATTGATATAAAGGGGTCAATTCCATTATATCAAATTACTTCATTGCATTAAAAATAAATATTTTACATTGAACACACTAAATCTATTTTTAGTCATGTTTGTAAACTATCTTGTATATTTAAAGACGTAACTATTAAATTAAATTTTCATTCTACATGTCTCCAATAACACTATCAAAATGTAATTTTCTCCTTTACTTAAAAATTATTTTATTTAAATAATATATATAGACAAAAAAACCATTTTAATTTAAATTTAAATCAAAATTAAAAAAAAAAATATATTAATTAACTATCTATAACAAACAAATAATAAATATAAATATATAATAGTCTGAACTTCATTTAAGCTTGAATCTTAAGTAATTTGAAAATTATAAACCTCAATTTATATCTTTAAGAAAATTTTAAAATATCTATTTTTAATATTAACCGAAAGCAATATTTATATACTTATAATGCAATTAATATAACTATTAACATGAAGCTTAACCGAATCAAACAAATCATAACTATTCATCAACCATTATAATGATATATAAAACAATAATGAAAGGAATAACCATTGTTTAATGAAAACAAATCCAACCAATTCCGAAATATATATAGCTATAATACAATTAATATAATTTTTAATGAACCATAGCAGAAAGAAATAAATGATACCTATTCATTAATCCTTGTAACGATAAATGAAACAATAATGAAGGTAATCCATTGTTTAATGGAAAGTCATAACTATTCATCAATCCTTGTAATGATAAATGAAACAATAATCGTTCTAATGATAAATCAAACAATAATTAAGGTAATAACCATTGTTTAATAGATAGCTTGACACTTCATGAAGATTACACAATATAGACCAGTACACCAAAATATAAAGCATTTTAATGAGTGCGTGAACCCAAATCAAAACAAATTTTTATTGAGTTTTGTAAGCAGCTATATAAACTAAATGGATGAATAAAAAATGGTATAACATTTTATTATAAACAAGCATAGATCTATTTAAATAGAGTTAATATGAGCTGAGAGATCAAATTCTTTTTGAATGCAAAATACAATATGTTGTTTCTCATTGTTTAAATCGTATTTTTAAATGCTATATAGAGTGTATACAGAACCACGGGACCAAATAAACGTTTTACTCATAAAAACTCGCCCATTTTTTCCTACTTCTAATTACTTTACAAAATATTCATTTCTTTTATTATAGCCAACAATATTTTTCTATTTAGAGCATAATTTTTAATTTTTATTTTAAAGGGACAAGTGTCAACTCAACGGACAGATGGATTGACGGACAAACTTACACATAGAATGAGCATCTCGGATAAATAATACAAACCATAAAACATGACTGGACAAAATAGTTTCAAGTTTGAATTATTTATGGCTGGACAAAATAGTTTCAAGTTTGCAAATAATTCAAAGAAAATTACAAGTGCATATAGCTTTTAACATGAGAACATGAGTTGTCCATGGGGTCTCGGATATACTATAAACAGGTGCACTTTTAAAGTACTCCTACATGTTAAGTCACTGGTTCAATTCCAAGCTCTATATGGATGTTATTCTTAGACATGACCATGATGTAGCCTCACCAATGCCGAACTTTCGATTAAAAACAAAAAACAAACATGCATGAGAAAACATCTGTTTGCCAAACCAAAACAAATCTTTATTTAGTTTTCAAAACAGTTACATAAACTAAGTGAAACAATAAAATATGATATAACATTTGATTGATTGTGATGTGAATATGTTTGCTGCTGAAACTTAACCAAAATTTGAAGTATGTAAATAATTCAGAGAAAATTGTATGACATGAAATTGACACCCACAACTGTTCAACTTGAAACAAAATGGAATACACATTATACTAACACCATAAATCAGGATACGATTGCAGCTCAAATAGACTAAATGACATTTTTTAATCTTAATGGGATTTGACTGCAAAGCTAATGGATAATTTGATGTGAATGACAAACAGCAATAGCCCAACAAGAGCTAGCTGAGTAGAAAGTCCAGATTGCTTGCAATTGCAATCTTACAATTTAATTCTTACAGACCCGAAGAAGGATTAGCTAAACTGATAGATGCTCATATTAAACCAGAAAAGAAAATTTCCCTTTTCTGTTAAAAAAAAATCAAAACAATGACCTCCACACACAACAGAAGAGAAAAATATTCCTTGTTTTGTGAAAATCAAAACAATGAACTCCACACACAATAGATAAGGTTCAAAATCACAAAGGTTTTATTTTACGTTAATATATAAAATGACCCCTTGTAGAAAGTGCTTGGATTTTCACAAGACCAACAAGGGTAGTTGAGATAACAATTATGAACAAATATATTTTTAAAAAATTCAAAACAATGACCTCCACACACAACAGATGAGAAAAAAATTCCTTGTTTTGTGAAAATCAAAACAATGAACTCCACACACAATAGATAAGGTTCAAAAACTCAAAGGTTTTAATATTTTATTTTACATTAATATATGAAATGACCCCTTGTAGAAAGTGCTTGGATTTTCACAAGACCAACAAAGGTAGTTGAGATAACAATTATGAACAAATATATTTTAAAAAGATTAACAAACATAATAAAAATAAGAGTTATCTTCACTTAGGTAAAACATTATCATATGGAAAATGGAATTAAGAATATCAACGCAGAAGGTAACACATTATCATATGGAAAATGGAATTAAGAATATCAACACAGAAGGTAACGGCCTTCTACTATTTTTAGTAAGCATTATTTGAGCCTTCTATATAATTTGCAAGAGCATCCAGGAGTTGGACTCTTTCCACAAAAAAGAGGGTAATTCGACTTGAAAATAGTGCTTCTCTGCAGCAGGGAAGGAGTATCATATTTCAGTTGTTGGTTTAAGTAAAGTATTCAGCATGTGATTGTACTACCTATCCATTCTGATTCTTTACAAGATATTGTTTAAGTACAAGAATGTCCGTTTTCCTCCCTTGTCATCGGTATCTCTCAATAAATTTATATTGGCAACTGTACCCAGTACAAGCTAAAACATAACATCTTTATAAATGTATGTACATACGATCTTCCAATTAGCAGGTCGAAATAACCAAATCATTGCATTTTTTTAAGGAACATTTGCATACCATCTTCCAACACTGGCGGGGGTCGAAATAACCAAATCATTGCATTTTTTAAGGAACATTTGCAATCCTTAAAAAAACAAAAATCTAATGATTACTGAGATTTAAATTGAGATCCATAGAATATGGATTACCCCAATATCGAAAGATTTTTTTTACACTCACAAGGAAATAACTATTGTAAACTGATTATAAACTTCTGAGCTAAATGAAAAATGTATTATATTACCATAAAAGTCGAGGAACATTCAACAACTGTCAAACTCATAATTTTCAAAGTATTTCCACGAGAATCTGAAAGTTTACAATTACCTAGTAAGAATCTTAATCAGAATTTTATTTGATCTGTTGAGAGAACCAGATAAATGAAAAAATCCAAGGATCTGAGTTCACCTTCAACAGAAAAGACACCAGAGAAATAAAACTATCCATGTTAAAAGCCATTGAGATCTAGCATGGTTTGCTTGATAGATTTCACCTGTACACATTAAAAAAATATGTTTTTGTTATTGCCAGAGACAGTAGAGCAAATACACACAATTAACTCCACCGAAGAGAAGTGCAATTGGAAAAATATAATGTGTGCCAAACACTATAATTTAAAGCATTGTAAGAAAAATACCCCCGACAACAAAAATGGATTTTAAACTAACAACAGCAAGAACATGACATGTTACCAGAGACGAAAATATGCTCATATCTAAGCAATATCAACACGAAGACTCAAGAATAGACCGGAGATATCTGGGTTCCTCCAGATAGATAAAAGCTGTCTAACATAACCAATTGTGCTGAACAGTAACCAATAGCTAGCAGATTAGAAGCAGCCGACCACATATGACACATTAGATGGTAAATAAATATTACTCTAGGCTCTATATCCACCTTAACTCTAGATCTATTAAAACTGACAGGGATCAAAAAGAGGTTAACATGCAAATTTCTGTGTTGAAAATATCCTCCACAAATCTGTGTGTGCGTATTCCTTGAGATTTCCTTCATGCCTGTTATGTTTTTTTAACAGATTATATTGAGCTAACTTATGACACATGTCAGATCATCTTTAGGCATGGACATTAATGATTATACATCTCCTAGGCTGGAGAATACACCTCATTTATCTTGGTACAATCAAAGATAGAAACAATCATGTTAAGAGCAGTGTAGATCCATCATAACTCGGGGGTTACACATCCATCACAAACATTAGATGTTACACATCTCGTCAAACTGCATTGTTATTAATTTAGCTTTTTTGAAATATTACATTGCGCTGACATGTGTCACATCAACCTTAAGTGTAATATCCCGTCTTAATGGAAATTTATCAATTTATACCACCAGAGCAATCGCCAACATAAAAATTAGAAATTAATAATCACTATAAAGTTTAAACTCCAACAAAATTAATATTAAACATGGCAATTGCAGTATAAAACAGATGCAGAAGATCTCAGTTTATTTATATTAATATAAATATGATATTACATGTCCATACAAATAATGGAAGCATGTTGAGATAAAACTCTCTGAGCTGCTGCAAACTGGATCATCTACTGCTACACTGGATCTGACCTCCAAACTGCAACTGCAACTGATAAGCACTCCGGTGAATTCTGAATGAATTCACCAAGGGATGAGATGGATTTCGTCCACTCTCACTAAATCATCTAAGGGTTTTCGTCTAGGTTACTGGAAACATCCCTCCAACCCCAAAAACGCCATTCAGCATTTTGGAAACAGAAACACGTACGATTTGCCGGTGAAACGCCACTGAAATGTTTTGTAGCCATTTCACATTTTCAGAAACGCCAGATCCCAGTTCTGAAACATTTAGGATGTTTGTAAATTTTTTTGGATCAGTTTCCAAAAATCCGAAAATGTATCACATAAAATTGTGATCATTTTCCGGATTTTCAGAAACGGATCCGCCCATAAAACGTAGGAAAAGTCACAGGGTTTTTGTGTTTTTGGGCCCATCCCCCTCTTCACCTATATCACCCCATTTCATTGTTGGAGGAGGTCGTCAACATTCATTTCCCAAAGGAGGCTGTCACTGCTTGGGGTTGGAGGAGGCTGTCTCAAGGAGAGCTTGGACTCAATATTATCGCCAGGGAAGAGGTAACAGCAAATTATGTGCCTTCAATCAGTGACAGTCAGTGGCCAGTTAGCTAATATTCATAGGCAGACGGCTTATTCTCTTTGTCTCCCTACCTTCCTCCCTCTCTGGAGGGAAAGGAACAACTACCTTGATATTGGATTGGCCAACCGTAATCATCACGTGGAAAATCTTCTATAAGTTCATCGTCCAACCAACATGATCATTATAGGATTTATTTCTCATGGCGGAATGGACTTCCCCGCTTTTGTGTCTGTCTCTGCCTTGAATAAAATGAGGGTCAAACCTACCCCTTGTTCCAGGCTTATAGACGAAGTGAGGCCGACTCAGCGAGTGACCGGCCTGTCCTCGTGTCACATAGTGAGAAACTACAAACTTAGAAAGCCCTTTCATTTCATTGATGAAGTGTTACACGTATAAGATGTTCCCATTACTTTCAACCACATACTTCAGAACTGTTGTAAATAAAACCCCTCTAAATTCATGGCTAAGAACCCTGGACTGCATCATTATATGATAAAATTAGCAATAAGAAGGGTGACTACTAATCAAATTTTTAATATCTGTGTCAAATGAACCCTGAAGAATCAGTGATGTCCTTACTACGATCCAACAAACCAGATCCTTTCAAGTTGAACCTATAAATACATTATTTATTTATGAACAGATAGTATAACTTCAGGCTCCAGGTACATTCAGAATAATAAAAAAAATTGCACATTATTTATTTAGATTTAGTTCAACTAAAGCCTTTGTGAAGAAGTTGATTACTCAACTCAAAGTTATTTAAATTTAATTAAGTGTGCAAAATAGCCCTTATTCTGAAAATACTTGTTGCAAGAATTTGGAATGAAGTGGGGACTGAATATGGCCTATAATTTATTCACCGAACATCAATAGATTTTAAATTTTCACCCTTTATAGTGTGGCAGGTGTTCTTGCCATGATACATTTCATCCATTGCTAAGTTACGTGAAACATCCCATTTCTGGCATCCACAAGTTAATCCATTCATAATGAGGAACAAGAAATTGAATCGTCACCTAAAGTTGATACAAACTCACCACTTTGGAAATATGTAACTATTGCAGGGAAGATCCAAAGAGGGGGATCATTGGCATGGGTTTGCAATGAGTGTCAAAAGGAATTTAAAGGATCATACACCCAGCTTAAAGCACATTTACTTGTGTTAAAAACACTGGGATTTGAATATGCACTGGCCCACCTAAAGAGGATGGGATAGAGAGAAAAGGTTTAAGAAAGGAAAAAGTTGCAAAATATAGGAACAAGACGAGGCAAATTCTCAATTCAAGCAACCAACAAGGTTGGGAGCATCTTCATCAAAGCCTCCACTTCCCTCTTATGGAATTGGCAGCCCTAGTTCAAAGCGGTCTAATTTGGGACCGTTTGAAAAGAGTTTTAATAATGATCCTCGAGAGAAGGCAGATGCCGCTATAGGTCAATGCATTTATGCAAATGGCCCTCCCTTTAACCTTTTGCAATCTCCTTACTGAGCAAAAATGATTAGAGCAATGAATTAATCCCCAAAAGGGTACAAGCACCCTAGATATGAGAAGGTTTGAACAACATTGTTGAGTGTTGAGAAGTTAGATTTGGAGGCCAAATAAAACCCCATTTGTATTTCATGGTGCATTTCAAGGGTGTCCAACATTTCTGATGAATGGAAAGATTAAAGGAATAGGCCTATGATCAATGTGATTGCTCAAAGCCCAAAGGGGGCAATATTTTTAAGACAATGGATTGTGAGAGGCAGCGGAAAGATTCCCAATTCATTGTTGACATCTTGATTGAAGTGATTGAAATGGTGGGGCCAGAAAATGTTGTCCAAATAATAACTGACAATGCAACGATGTGTAGAGCAGCAAGCCTAATTATTGAAGGCAAATATCAGCACATCTTTTGCACCCCTTGTGCTATACATTCATTGAACCTCATGTTCAACAACATGGGGAAGTAAATTGAGTGGATTAGACTTATTTTTGAAAAGGCATAAGAAATTCAAGCCTTCATCACAAACCAGCACATGTCCCAAGGCATCTACAAGGAATTTGCGAAGTTGAAGCTCCTTAAGGTACCTAAACTTTAAAGTATATCTAAGAATTTCTAATTTCTATGACTCTAAAATTTAAATTCAAATATGTAAATTAGATTCTCAAATAAGTAGAGGGTTCAAAACATTGGCTCCAAAAAATTGCTTGATGTGATCTCTCCGAAAAAATCTCTTCTAAACATTATGGATCACAGAAGTTTAGACTCAGAAACCAAAAAAAAAAGTCATGATTCGTGAATCATAATAGGTATTCTATCAATTATGATTTTTAATTTATTGAAACACTGGCACTTTCAAGTTGTCGAGACTCATTTTGCCTCTCATGCCATAGTCTTAACAAGTCTTATGCAAGTGAAATAAACATTACAATCAATGGTATGCAGTTCTCTTTGGAATCAATGGAGGCAATCCCCAACCGAAAGAACACAAGCAGTGAAAAGTTTGGTTGTTGATGATGAATGGTGGGATAGAATGAAGTAACCCTTGGCATTTATTATGCCAATTGTGGATTTGCTACAGATGTTTGACACAGATATGCCTAATTTGGGAGAGGTGTTGAGGGCATTAACTCCATGACAGAGAAGATAAGGGTGGTTATAAATGCCAAGGAGAAGGACTCAGATAAAGTCTTTTACAAATAAGTAAAAGATATATTGACCAAAAGGTGGAACAAAATGACCACCCCATTGCCCCTTTTGGCCTATGCAATGATTCCAAAATATTATTCTACAGAGTTGCTAAGTAATCCAGAAAGAACCACACCAAACAAAGACCCAAAAGTCTCACAAGGATTTATGAAAGCTTTTAGAAAGCTATTAGTAAATCTTGATATTGGGATTCGGATTCGTTTAGAGTTTATTGATTTTGTGGGATAAAGGGATTGGGTGCAAATCTTGATTCTATGCAGGACAAGACCATATTAAGTCCAATTGATTAGTGGAACTACTATGGTGGGAAACTTCCACATATCCAAAAATTAGCCATCGGGATCTTGTCACGGGTTGCTAGATCCTCTTCAACAAAGAGGAACAGTATTACATATGGCTTCATCCATTCAGTGAAGCGAAACAAATTGGGCTCCAAGAAGGCTAAGGAACTAGTGTATGTTCATTCGAACCTTCGCCTTTTGTCACACAAGAGTGAAGAAAACAAATTTCGGCCCACCAAACTATGGGATGTCGAACCAGAGTTGCCTAACTTGGATATGAGGTTGAATGCCATGTCTCATATGACCTTATTTAATGAGGAGGCAACAATAATTGCTTCTTCAAGTGGACATGGCAGCAATGCTCACACTCCTGAAGAGGATTCAAATGTAGATGTGGATCTTGAAGAAATATTTGATGATATGTAAATGTAATTTATGATGATGTTTTAAACTTTTGAACAATGAACATTGAATAACATAATATGTCGTATGATAGTAGAGTATCAATGATAGTTCATTTTGTAATTTGTACCATGTAGTGTGCATTATTAATTTTGGTAATGATGTTGATAATTGAAATCTAAAACAAAAATTGGATGATATGTTGAATGTTATAATGATCATTGATGATGATAACAATCAAACATTGTTTATGTTGAATTAATGATGATGATTTCAAACCCCGTATCTGTATCCATTGTCATATTTGTTTCAGTGCAACTTAGGCTTTTGTCTTGAGCCTACTAAAGTTGAGAACCTGGTTCTCCAAACCTCACCAACCACAAAATACAAACCAACCAAGATGTCCCAAATGATTTGCTTCCCCTCCTTTTAAAGGCTTGATGGATCCTTCTCCCGCTTTCTAAAAGCACTTTTTTATTATTTTATTTCCCACTCTAGAAGGTTCCCATCTCATCCTTATCTTATGTGACCTTTTATTTTATTTTATTTTAGTCACTTGGCCTTTTTCCTTAATTAAGCATTTCCCCTTTTTATATTTAATTAAATAACTAAATAAAGTCACTTTTAATCTAGGAAAATGATAAATTTGCCTCTACAACCTCTCTTAAAGCCACATTTTACCATCCCGTCTTATAGATCTCTACATTCAAGTTCCAACAAGCTATTACACTAAGGTGTTTCATCAAATATTCTTCCCAAAATGACACCTTAAGCATATTTAATTAAGATATGCTCATTAATAACCTTGTTTTATGGGAATTGTTGAAATGCGACAAAACCAAGAATAAATTGTGCGAAATTGGCCTTGGTGATGAAATGTTGCAAGTGATCCATGTCGAATCCCATAAAACTCCTCCAAAACCCTTTGGGCCACTGACAACAAAATCTATTCACAAAACCAAGTTATCACCAACCCTAGAAACCCATCCTAGCGATATCATAAGGGAAACTGAAAATGGGGGCATTACAAATCCTCCCACCCCAAGATTATTTGTCCTTAAGTAATCTGCAACTATCCACTATAGAGGCATTTGTACATTGATACCAAGATCCCATACAAACCACTAGGTCACAACATGACTCCATGCTAACCAAATATGAATGGATCCCTCAATACTTGGATCCCAAACCCATCTCTGACTCAACCTACCATCAATAGATCCACCTGGATCCCAATGCCAACTAGGCTCTAGGACCTGTGGGTTATGACACCACCTTGGCCCTCCATCATTGCCCATGCCTAAGGGCTTATGTTGTGTTATGCCCCCAACTAAGAATATCCTCCCAAGAATCACCCCATCAATAGGATACCAACTCATAATCTCCTACCAATCCATCCCATGGGAAGAATCAAATGCATGAACTCCTATACATGGAACAAGTCTATTATGCAAATATTGCTCCATGCTGTAGAATGGCATGGACTCTCTCCTTTTGAAAAAGGTTTGTTGTTTTATTTTGTTCTTTCATCCAAAGAATCATTGTAGCCCAACGAACAAATTGATGCACAGTTGTGCTCATTCCACTTTCTCTCTAAGTTATTTATGGATTTTGTGAGGCCTTCTAAGGCATGTTTCCATCTGTCATCCATGAGCAAATTTTTTAAATTCCACCTTTACAAATAGTCAACATGCTAATCACATTTTTTTTAATTTCTTAAGCAATCTCCAAAAGTAATTTTACTGAAAATTTTAATAAATTCCAATCAGTAAATCACAAATTTTCAATTGAAAAATTCCATACCAAAAAAACCAACCATTAATACTGAGGAAGAATCTTTTTTTTGACTTGGCAAATTTAATCAACTACTCCGCCAATAAATTCAACTATTGCAATGATTCGACCTCTCCACCAATAAATTCAGCCCACTGAATTAATTCGAATTAACAAGAGAAATTTATAACGGCAAGAGAGTTGGTACGGAAAGATAAATTCAACCAAGTAAAATAATTGTGGCCCCTCTCTTGGAGAATCGAGGGCAAAGTAGTGTAAAGCAGTGTTTTAAAATTCGGCCGAATCGAATCCGAAACGGCCGAGTTGATCCGAGTCATTGAAGAATTTTATGACCCGGCAAAAAAACCAATTCGGAGGGCCGAGTCAGTCAATTATTACATGACTCGGCCGAGTCAGTCATGACTCGGTCAACCCGACCGTTTCCACATCTACTCGGCCGAGTCCTTAAATCCGGCCAATCACCCATAAAAACAGCGATTTTTCTAATTTTTTTTTTAACTTTTTAACATTTCGCTGATTGTTGGGGACTCCAAGGTGTTTTATAAATTATTTAAGTGCTATTTGGGGTCCATTCCCCTCTCCTAGTATTGATATGCCATTCAAATTTCATGGTAATGTTAT
Organism: Pinus taeda; assembly: GCA_000404065.3. NCBI lineage: Eukaryota > Viridiplantae > Streptophyta > Pinopsida > Pinales > Pinaceae > Pinus > Pinus taeda. The sequence continues at coordinate 136,951 of APFE031250067.1, forward strand.
ATTCTTGAAGTAAAAGTGACATTCTCCTTGATCTTCATTTTCATCCTTTTACTTAAATTTTTAACATTACCATGAAATGACTCGGGATGTTTGAGAGTGGTTCCGGCCTCACTGGATTTCATATGGAGAAAGTAGAATTTTAGATTTCATTCAAAATCCAGCAGACTTATCAGTTTTTCAGGATTTCAGGATTGGAGGATTGCAATGTTCCATTGAATTTTGTCATGTATTAGGGTATGGAACTCATATTTAATCAAGAGCACCAATCCCTCTATGTACCTTGATGTTAGTGACATTGGTTGTTGAACTCCTCCGGGATTCGCTCCCAAACCAGGAGCTTCTAAAAATGTCGCTCCCGCTCCCATTTTTGCTCTCGCTCCCCACTTTCGCTCCCGCTCCCAAGTAACACTGAGCTAGATGATGTTGGCAACTCTAGCAGTAGCCAGTAGAAATGGTCACAGACTTTTGTTGTAGAGGCCATTTATAGCCTCTTTGGTTATGTGTTTTTGTTTTGATCTCTATATCATCATTGTGTATGTATTGAACAGTGCACTGGGTGCCATTTTGATATAATGGATATATTCATGAGCCTACTTTGATCATATGTTGTCTTCTATCTATATTCTAATGTTGTGTATTTGGAAATATGAATGAAAATCTTTAAAATTATGTGTTTTATAAAAAATAAATATTTAATGTATTTTTTACAACGACCGAGTCATTGAAATCGAGTCGGTCGAGTCGATACCGGGTCAGAGTCGGAGTCGGAGTCGGAGTCGGAGTTTTAAAATATTGGTGTAAAGTGATTCTTCATTGCTTGATAACAATTTGTGATGCACTTTTACAATTTATCTTCTTCTTCTTATTAATGTGTGTGTTTCATCAAACTGCTACCAAAACAAAATAACAACACAAAGTTTGCCTCTCTACAAGGGACAAACCCTCTCGACTCTTGAGAGGAAAAGCCTTTGTAAGATTTTTCTTATTGAAGCTTCTTATTTGAACAACTGCCAAACCCTAGACCCTTGACTAGGATATCTTCCAAGCATAAGACAAATCCTTCCTCTTCTTGCACTGTCACTTCCACCACATCTTCCGACACTTCTTCTGGCACTTTGTCTTCCAGCACTTCGTCTTCCAATTAGTCTTTTTCACCTTAGAGAGATGGACTCCTTCACTAGGCTTCTGAGTCCTTGGAGGCTTGATCTCTTCACCCAAACAAAAGATTGTTAGCTTGTTGTCATCGCCTTGGTGCACCTCACACGTGTGACTGTTTCTAGCCCTAGAAACAATCCTTCATACTTTGATTTTCTGCTCCCTTACTTTGCTTGAGAGTCCTTCCACGTTGGAGTTGGAGGCCTTTGTAGGCCTAGTTACTAGCCCAAACCATGAAAAATATGCCATTGCAATTTCACAGTTGATCTGGCCACATACTGTCCTTATTCTTTCACAAGTGTGACTGTTTTCTACCATAAAAATAGTCTTGCACCTTCATTGTCCTTCCTCCTTTCTTCGTTGTCCTTGTAACCCTTTTCCTTGCCTTGTCTTCGCCCTTCCCTGTCTTCTTTCTTGCTTACGGATTTTGGAGTGAGATTGGTTGTCCTTTTGAGGAGTGGACAACCTCTATCAATAGAGGTTTGTCCATCCTTTTCAAGCCGACTTGACTGTCCTTAAGGCCGACTTGATAGTTTGCTCTTAAATTCATTTTTATTCATTATTTTGTTGCTTTTAGACTTCATTGGTGCTAGGAGAGGATTTGACTATGCTTGGAGGTGTTCCCATGACCTTGTATGTTGACGTACATGATGTAACATGCCCTCAAAGGGTCTTATCATAATTACATTTTGACTTTGACTCTCTAGAAGCACTTCAAAATGTGCTTGTCCTATTTTCAATGAGCAAGAAACTCATTGACAAATAATATCAAAATAAATTATCTTTTCTTGAATAAGTACAAATATCAAAATTACATTTATGAAGACCAAACCTAGTTACATTTCCTCCAACACTCCCTCTTAACTAGGGAGGTATTCATACAACATTACAAGGTGTTTGGCAATTTTCAATCTTGAAGAATTCACATAAGAGAAACCAGATTAGCAATCCATCTGTTTATAGCATCATATTCATCAGCATTGTCATAGTGCAAGGCCTTGACTAACAGCTCCATCTCTTTACAAGACCATGAGCTACAATGCTAGCGAGACCAATGATTTATAAACACCTTCATCATTGTCTCTCAAGGTACATACCCACCCAGGTGTTCTTGAGTATGACCTTCTAGGACTATTCTTATCTTGGGTTCCCAGCCCTCGAAGAATATGGATCCTCTTGCCTACTCTTGTCTTGGATGCCCTACACATCCTCAAAGAGTATCAGATGCCAGATGATTACCTAATCCTCCCATTCTTTCTTCCCAAGTGAAGACAAGAATGTTGTGTCTATCTTGTGTTTACATTTCCATCGATGGCCTTCATCTAGACTTACGGGTTTTAGTCCTGGTCTAGTGCATGACCCATGAAATGGAAAACACAATTGTCACTCCTTTGTAATCAGGGGTGATTCAAAACTCCCTCTTGATCAGGGACATATCAGAGCTCCCTCTTAACAGGGGACTCTTTCCTTCATCAGCAGCTTCTTCATAGGTCCTTCAACTTGCTTGATCTCCTTCCTTTCTTGATGTCATGAAGTCTTCGATCGAACTTCTTCTAGGTAGGTAGAGCACCAGCTATTGATCACCTTCCTTCTTGGTTTGTCATGTCATTGCTTCGTGGAAAGTAACTATCAGGTTCTTCTTGTCATCTTGGCTACTCCTTTGTCATTTTGTCCATGCTTCGCAATGCTCTCCTTATGGACACTCCATCGTACTTAGTACCCCATCATGACTTCATCCCGATATTTCTTCAACATTGCTTTTCCTTTTGTTGGATGGCTTCTTCATCACAACATCTTTGTAGAGTAGAATCAGTTATCTGCACCTTCATATCTCCAAGGCCTTCATAGTTGTCAAGGGTCCTTTTATCAGAGTTGTCCTGCCTTCTTTTGGGAGATATCTTCAAGGCATTTTGTTAGATAGTGATTCTTGGTGATCATGGTGTTCTTCACATGCTTGATCTCTTTCTTCATTTGCTCTTCCTCAAATAGATAGGTCAACCATCTAATGCTTCTTGTGAGAGCATTCTTTCATTGCTTGCTTTATGGACTTGTCAGCATTTCTTCTTGCTTCTTAATTAGCAACTTATGCTCCTTATGTGAGCATGCTCTTTTGTTGACCTTCATTGCATTGTGGCACATGCCTTCGAGCATGTTCTTGTTGAAAGAGATTCTTTCATGCTTGATCATGTTATAGAACTATACCCATGACTTAGTAATATGCAAATGATAACATGACTAAACTTTGATGATACATACCTCATCTTGATTCTCCTTTGATCATCCTTTGGTGTGGTCCTTCTTGCTTCATCTTAGCTTGCCTACATATCATCCTTTTCTTGAAACCCATGAATGGGATTCCCAATGAGATATTTGCCTTGGTTCATGAACCTTCTTTTGAAGATTCCATCATAGGATATTTAAGATCCTAGCCTTGCAAATGTTTCCTTTCCTTTGACAATGTAGGTCTTCTAAGATTCTTATCATGATCAATTTTCATTCATCATATATGAGGTCATATACTAGCTATGCTTCTTCTACATCAATATCTTGAGCTATATTTGCCATGCTCCTATATTCTAGAAGATATTTCTACTTATGCATTTTTGTTCTTCTCATAAATGCTACATCTATATGAATGTTGGAAACTCTATGTACATCATGCTGCTAGATTCTAGAGGGTGATTCTAGCTATGCAATTTAATTTATTCCTACATGCTCCTATTCTACTTAAAACTTTGAAAGAAGCCTAGAAGTAAAGAGTTTGACCTAGTCATAGTAGAGATCAAGAGGATCTTCCTTCTTTTGCTTCTTTCCTTCTTCTTTCACCTCTTGAGTTATGTGAGCTTCTTCCCTCTTCCTTTTGTTATTGTTGTCCTCCGTAAGCTTAGGACAATCCCTTTTGTAGTGTCCATATTCTTGGCATCCAAAACATTGGATCTTGGACATGTCTTTGTTGTTTGTTCTTCGTGGACCAAACTTGCCAAATTTTACCCTTTCTTTTGGCCATGGTAGCAAATGCTTGCTCCTTTGATCCCACGTCTTCTTTTGCCTGCATAGAAACCACATTTCACTGAGAGTGGTTGCTTCCTTCTTGGCATATATGCTTGATGTGAATTTTCCCCACTCCTTAGGTAGAGCATTGAGTACAATAGTTGTCATCTCTCTGTCAGACATGACTTCCCCAAGCTCTTGAAGTTGATCTCTCATTTCAAAGATTTTCATGAAGTAGGGAGCTATTCCTTCCTTTGTTATCTTCATCTTTTATAATTCATTCCTGAGATATATTACTTCTCTGGTTGTGGATACCGCGAATAGCTCTACTAGCTTATCATAAATTTCTTTTGATGTCTCAAACTTGAAGACATAGGGAATGAGAGTCTTTGATTGATTCTATCAGAATCCTTTGAGCTCGTCTCATCCTTATTGTACTTGGCTAAGGCTTGAGTTTGTTCCTTAGCAGGGATAGTGATGTTCCCTTTGGCATATTCTAGGAGTTCATTCTCCTCGAGTAGTAGAACAGTCCTCTTCTTCCATGCAAGAAAGTTATTGGTGCCAGCAATATTATTGCTTTCCTTGCAAAAAGACATTGATGTATATTCAGAAGGGGACATGTACTTACTTGATAGGTTTTGAGATGTAATGGATTTGCTTCCTCCTTGAAGGCTTGATGGCTTGTCTTCCCTGGATCTTGATGTTCTTCAAGTTGCCTTCTTCAAGCAGACTTGCTTGGTGATGAGGTTTGCTTGAAGACTTGCAGGTCTTCCTTCAATCTGCTCTTCTTTGTAGGTGCCTTTATATAAGGCTCTTCTTCTAGCTTTGTAGACCTCATTGATGAATGATGGATTGTAGACCCTTCTTGTCCTTGAAGTGGTTGAGACTTTTATGTTTGGTGCTTCAACTTTGTAGATACTTCTTTTGATCAGTGTTCTTGAGTTTCCCTTTCCTTGATGTGTCACCTACCCTCTAATACCATGTTGGAGAAGTTACGACAAAGTAGTGTGAAGTGATTCTTTGTTGCTTGATAACAATTTGTGATGCACTTTTACAATTTATCTTCTTCTTATTATTAATGTGTGTTTCATCAAACTGCTACCAAAACAAAATAACAAGAACACAAAGTTTGGCTCTCTGCCAGGGACAAACCCTCTCCACTCTTGAGACGAAAACCCTTTGTAAGATTTCTCTAATTGAAGCTTCTTATTTGAACAATTGCCAAACCCTAGACCCTTGACTAGGATATCTTCCAAAACATACGTCAAATCCTTCCTCATTTTGCACTATAACTCCAGCACATCTTCCGACACATCTTTCGACACTTCTTCTGGCACTTTGTCTTCCAACACTTCATCTTCCAATTAGAGTCTTTTCACCTTAGAGAGATGGACTCCTTCACTAGGCTTGTGATTCCTTGGAGGCTTGATCTCTTCACCCAAACAAAACATTGTTCGCTTGTTGTCATACCCTTGATGCTCCTTGCACGTGTCATTGTTTCTAGCCCTAGAAACATTCCTTCATACTTCGACTTTCTGCTCCCTTACTTCACTTGAGAGTCCTCCTTCCACGCTGGAGTAGGAGGCCTTTGTAGGCCTAGTTACTAGCCCAAACCATGAAAATATGCCACTGCAGTTTCACTGTTGATCTGCCTCGGACCGTCCTCATTCTTTCGCACGTGTGATTGTTTTCTGCCCTAGAAAACAGTCATGCACCTTCGTTGTCCTTCCTCCTTTATCCATTATCCTTGTAACCCTTTTCCTTGCCTTGTCTTCGTCCTTCCTTGTCTTCTTTCTTGCTTACGGATTTCAGAGTGAGATTGGTGTCCTTTTGAGTGGACAGCCTCTATAAATAGAGGTATGTCCCTCCTTTTCAAGCCGGCATGACTATCCTTAAGGCCAACTTGACAGTTTGCTCTTAAATTCATTTTTATTCATTATTTTGCTGCTTGTAGTCTTTGTTGGTGCTAGGAGAGGATTTGACTATGCTTGGAGGTGTTCCCATGACTATAATGTTCCGAAACAGGAATGTAAGTGACATACAAAGCATGCAAACAATCCAGCAATCAGAAAAAACGAAATATACATTAAGCACCCATGGAAACACTGGAAATAGAGAACTGTTGAGCCATTTTATTACTTCTTCAGGAGCAAATACAATAGTAAAATAGAATGGTGCACCTGGGCTCGTCTCAATGGACAAGCATGACAAATCCTAGGTGAGAAATTGTTGAACTGAAAGCTGCTACAACCAATGTTCCACCAAGGTTCTGGGACGAGGGGGCGAGGGGGCGCGGGAGCGGCCTATGCAAAAGCTCCCTACCATTTTTTAGGAAACGTGGGGGAGCGTCGGGGTCTTAAAAATTTATAAATATAAAATATAATTTATTAATTGAGTCCACTATGACAATTTGGTTTGAATTGAAAAGCTGCAAAGCATGATCATTGATTTGAATATCATTTGACATTATCAAAATTTATAATATCATATAAAATAATAAATTTAAAATTCTAATTCAGCTTGGTCAAATTCCAATTTAGATTTTGGTCA